>JALDNG010000013.1:3230000-3509297 GCA_024349245.1 Neodontobutis hainanensis | reverse complement strand
TCTTTCCTCTCTGTGGCTCCTTTGTGGGCGGGACTAAGACGCGAAGAGCGGAAGAGAGTGTGCACGTTTAGAGAAATTAAATCCAGCCATTGATTATATATGTATGTATATAAGGGTTGAGCACTTTGTACGAACCGGATGTAAATCTTCGCGCAAGTGTAGTAGGCAAACCCTAAATCGATGACTTCCTCTACTCTTCATCTGCTACATAGTGGTATTAGCTGTCTGTCTCGTCAACATGCTTAGTAAAATTATAGGTCAAAAGTACGTGGCCATTGCTAAATCGTGGTAAGATTTGAATTTTATGGTTATACTATTTTCAAATTCCAATGGAAGATTTTGTGGCATGAAACTAACTGAGTATCGCCGTTGTGTCCTTAGTTGACGTTAGCCATTAGCTCAGACGAGGTCACAACTCTTATGACTGTGGTAAAGTCAACATTAACAAATCAAATCTCATCTTTAGCTGTTCTGTGTTTTACTTCTACTTTAATAAAAATTAAAACAGTGGTTAATAGCAACTTAAGGTAATACGCTGCCAATGTAAAGAGAAATGTATTGGGTGAATTGCTACTTATAGCTTACAAATCTCTGGGGCATTTTAAGACCAAACTCTATTAGGGTGTGTTTATACCAAAAAATGTATATAAATTGGTTCACATTTGTAGTCCGCTGCATTAGTTTACACCAAAACAGAAAAGTATCAATTTAGTTAGTTTTGTTAGCAGGTTCACAGCTGGCATTTTGAACTATGAACCAAACGAAAAAGCACGCTTTTTATTTTTTATTTTATTTTTTTTTGAGGGAAACACTAGATGGTTCAAAAGCTAATAAGGTATGTTACCATAGCATTTTAGGAACAGGACTGTGTGTGTCTTGCCCAAGGACACAACGACAGTATGAACTGGATCTGAACCACCAATCTTACAGTTATTGGACGACCGCCTTACCACTGCACAACTTGTCATTATATTTAGTTGGACAATCTTGTTTTTGTTTTTCTAAATTTAAATATATTTCATTATTATTCATTAACAAATTGACATAACAGTCCATCACGGCCATTTCTACACCTTGTAGATGACCTGAATGACAGAACTATCAGCCAATTTTACTCTAGAGTCTAGAAGGACGACAAATGCCTGAATGGAACAGTGAAACTAACGACTCCCCTATCAGGAGTCACTCTGAGTCACTTTAAAAAGTCTCTTGGAATAAGAGATGAAACCTCTTTACCTTAAACTAGATCCAGTTGCCTTTGCTTTAACCTTTTTTTCCAATATGACCTGAAGGACTGAGAACCTTTACATACATATTGTTACATTTTCAGGATTGTTAACATTTTCACTAAGCATTTGAGGTCAATGCTCTTCTTACTTTCCAGGGTCCCAATTATGGCTGTATGGGGCACAGCTGGAGGTGTAGCAGTTGTCCACTTCACAGATTGGCGGTTAATTTTGGATTATGTTCCTTACATCAATGGCAAATTTAAGAAGGACGAGTAGACACATGGAGGTTAGTTTACACCATATCAAAGAGAGAACTATCAAAAAATAGCTTATTAGTTATGAATGCATTTCATATGTTTTAATATAAATTTCTTATGGTGATAGTTACTTTTAAGCATCAGAGTAGGAGACACTACAGAGTATGTAAATGAATAAATACAAACCCAATTTCAAAAAAGTTGGATGAATGTAAATAAAAACGGCTTGCAATGATTTGTAAATCTTACAATCCTATTTTATTCCCAATGAAACATAGTCAACATATGAGTTGTTGTAACTGCAACACTTTTCTATTTAATAACAATTAAAGCCCCTTTTTAAATGTTGGGACATGAGCATTAAAAGTCTGGAAAAGTAATTAGTACAAATAAAAAAATAAAAAAAACACAATGTTCATTTCTCATGCTATCACTATCTCATGCTATCACTATCACCTGGAAAGTTTTATAGAGGTGTAAGAGCAACATGCATATTTCAGCAAGATAATGCTAAACGACATACCACATCCATCACAACAGCATGAGTCCGGGTGTTGAACTGGCCTGTCTGCAGTCCACGGCTGTGACGCAAGGAAAGCAACCATCTGATTCCAGTTTTCAACAAACCACAGCGTATACCTTCATGGCAATTGGGAGAGAAGTTGCTGTGGTTTTAAAGACATGTCCAGGGTTTTAAGAACAGAAGCAAGGGCAGTATCAAACAATCGCTTTGAGCCGGCAGACATCTTGACTGTTTTTGTTGAAAAAGGATGCTCAATTAGAAACAAAATCCTGCCTCCCATGCTACGATTGGCCCTGGAGGAAAGAGCCGGAGCAGAATACAGAGCAGATTTGACAATCCTTGACCAATTTCTGTGTATGCAAAACAATGAAAAGGCACTCTGGCTGGCCAGGCTAGTAGGACCAAGCCTACAGTTAAACTTTAACAAAACTTCTGACACTTCCCCGGGTGAACTTAAAAAACCAGGGTACCACAAGTAGTCCTTGTACCTTCCTTGTTCTGTTATAAATAAAACATGGTTTTATGAGATTTGCAAATTATTGCATTCTGTTTTATTTACATTTTACCCAGTGTCTTAACTTCTGTGTCTGCCATAGAGGTAAATTTGCAACATTTAAAAATACTTGTATAAATATTTTTTTTCTTTTTTTATCTTAAGGTTGTTAGGACTGCAGTGAACATGAATTCTCCAGCTGTTTTTGTGGTCCAACTACATCACTGACCTCTGAAGCCATGCAGCACATAACATCTGGACAGAGTATGAAATTAAGAGAGATTAAAAATGAGCTCTTTTTTTCTGTTAAGATCTTAGTAATCTCTGTGTGCTGTGTATTATTTTAGATAATGTAATATTTCATTGTTTTATTTGTGTTGAAATAAAGTGTATGAGAAATGATTCATGCTTTAATTTTCATTGATTCTATTTGCTCTAAACATTGTGTAAAATAATATATGCAATTTGAGTTTTAGAATTTGTCAATTAGATTCTGGTCCTAGTGTTAGATTAAAGTCATGAGAATGTTCTTGTTCTTTGTCCAACAGGTTGTTTAATTCACTTCACTTGTTTAAACATTGTAACAACATAGCCCTAAAATGTGCTTAATAAAATAAATTTGTGCAAGACTTTATTTTAGACATATTTTTCTATTTGTGTGCATCTCATAAGCCTTTTTTTCCGATTTGAAAACAAAAATGTTCATAATAATAAGGTATCTATCTTTTGTACTACATTAATGCGGATGGTTACAGAGCATTATTTTGTGATGAGGCCTGCGGATGGATAGTAAGAGGTCCCGTGGGCGGACCATCGACGAGAAAACAACAAACCAGAGTACCGTCTAAACTTGATAAAAGGACTTTAAAAAAAATAGTTTTAACCTGAATCCTGCTTAGACTCATCAAAACATTCTACATTATGGAGAGAAAGTGGTATGTATCGACAACAGCAGCATTGCATTTTTTTTATTTCCTTGCTGTAAATATCTATACCGTAGCTACCTTTGACCTAGCCTTAAGCGATAAAGTATGGCGTATGGTATGCTTAAGTTTAATTTCCGATATATTGTGTTCATTTTGATCTTTGAAACATATAAGTGCTTTTAGTTGCATTCGCACGTGTGTGTGGTCCAGTAAAACGGGTTTCCGTGTGTTTGTGTCGAGCGGTGTGGTCGAGTGTGTGAGAACAACTCGTGGACACCATGCGTCGTGCTCCGGAAAACTTCTGACAGGGTCGACAGTGATAACGACAACGAAGGGCCCTGAGACTGCTGTACGAAGGCATTCCGCACAGCAGAGAAAGTAGTATATCTTTTTTACAAGAATATCGGCGGTGGGATGAGGCAATCCCGAACACGTTAGAAAAGTGTGCATATGTTACGTGGTGCTATTGTGTCGTGCTACATGGGGTTGTTTGAACGATAGTAGGGCTGAAACAACAACGGATTTCAAGACACAGCACATTAGCCAACCTAGAGTTATTTCAACAAGGTGCTTCTAACAGATGTTCCTGCTACCACCTCCTATTGAAAAAGTCTGCTGAACAGCTGCAACTGGACAGTACAAGTAAAATGATACAACCCAGCAATTGTTGTGTAGTTGCTATCGTGTAAGCAAAAGAGGCAGAGTGTACTGTAAGCTTGTTTAACACCTTACCTCTGGAATAAGGCTCCAGTCTTGGATTGCAACATCATGGCAAACTTCATGTGATGTGACCTCTCATGAATAGCATACACTTTATTTTCCCCAAAGCGAAATGTGTCTTGGACTTAGTCAGTACTATCACATAAAACATTAAGGAAAGGATGAGAACAATGAAAAATATTCAACAATTTAAAAATGTTCTAGAGTTAAGTTCCAGTTAATTTGCTTATCCACAGACTTCTATATAAAATGACCATGTTATTGCCTACTGCACATGTTTTTGCTACAGACCTGCCATGCCATGATTCAGATGATTGGCCCTGAAAGAGGTGCAATAAAAGTGGTGTTTCCAAACATTTGCAAAGAAGTTCAACAATACATTAATATAATGGAGAATCACTTTATGTCCACAATTTACAATAATTATTGTTAACAGTCACATGTTTAAGTACTGCTATAGTTTAGTATTGCATTTATAATTAGTTGTGAGTACTTAATATAATCAGTGCTGTGGTATTTTGCTCTGTGATGTTGCAGCAATTTCTGGAAGTTTTGAAATAAAGCCCCCAGAGGAACTGCCTTTTTTGTCTAACCTATACCTGCTTGTCATATGTCAAAATCCACCTAATATATTCACTGAGAGGTGCATATTTAGACTAATCTAAGTTGCATGCAAGCATCATGTCTTTTTCTGATTTGGGTTTATAATTTTTACTTGTATGGCTCTACCCAGATGGTGCATGCTTTGAGCATTAAACCAACTACAAAACGTTGTTCTTGTCTTTTGTAGTGTCTCTGCTAGACACTTTCTGAACAAGCCACAGATTGTCCATGATTTGGGGAACACCTCTCACACAGATGTAAACAGCAGCCACTTGGGGGCTGGACGTCTGCTTCCAAGTAGAACACAGCACATCAGGCACAAAAATGTGTATAACACAAGCCACCAGGTGAAGGTATGTTTTATTTTTTAATGTTACATTGATTTTCAACAATATTCTCTTAGAAGTTGCAGTGTGTTTATGACTTATAACAAATGTATTAATATGCTAGTATTAGTGCAATATATATCTATAGTCATATCGGTGTACTCTATAAATAATAAAAATGTACTTTCAAACAAACATTTATGAATTTAGTAAGATTTACACAACTATTCTTGAGAAGAGAACACATTTCCAGTTATTTTAATTTCACATGCCTATTGGCAAAATGTGAACTGTCATGTGAGTTTTCTCACATCACATGTCAGTGGCTCTTTCTTGCTTGGCCATAAAGCCAGTGAATAACTCTTTGTTTACGTTTTACTACATTTTTTATTACTTTCAAAAACTGACTTAATCATAAGAACCCATATTTCCAAATGTATAAAATTGCCACAAGTAAACGCATTGTAAAGGAACATAGTCTTGAATTATTTAAATGTATTATTTTTAAAGGCCAGACTTGACTTAAACACAACCCTTCCAGTGCGACAGACGGCATCCATCTTTAAACAACCAGTAACCAAGGTGACAAAACACCCCAAGAACACTGTGAAGACAGATCTTCGGAAAGCCAGAGACCCACCAAAGCAGGTGAGATGGTGTTGTAAATTGTTCACTTTTAATAATGTCTGTGAATTAATGGGTTATAAAATGTAACTGTTGTTTGTTTCTTCAGTTGTTCTGGGAAAAGAAGCTAAGTGGATTAAGTGCCTTTAATATTGCAGAGGAATTAATAAAAACTATGGATCTTCCTAAAGGTTTACAAGGTAAGAATAATGTTAGGATTTTCAAGCTGAGATCCTGTGGGTGCTTGAAATTCAAAACATTATATACATTTTATTTGCCTTGGCTTTTAAAATGCAGTGGCTTTGATGATTTTTTTAAATGCTTGATTATTATCTATTTAACTATTTCTTTTACAACAAATATATATGGCAAAATATGCACCTATTAGCTGTAGTAAAAAAAAAAAATGCAAAAAGAAATGTGAAAATAAATATATTCACATGTTTACATAATCTTAATCACAGCTGTACGGTCCTGTAAAAGTTAATTCTGTGAAATGTGAATTATGATTTAGTTTATATGAGCTTAACCTTGACATCTTTTCTCCAGGTGTAGGGCCTGTGTGTTCAGAGGAAACACTACTTTCAGCCATTGCAAGTGCCCTCCACACTAGTGCTACGCCTATCACCGGGCAGCTTACGGCTGCAGTGGAAAAAAATCCTGGAGTTTGGCTCAATACGACTCAGCCACTTTGCAAAGCATTTGTGGTGACAGATGATGATATCAGGTACCACTTCCAAATAATTTCATTTTATTTATTTATTGCTTATAAGAATGTATTGTAATACAGTCCCTGGTGTTTAACTACACATGTTGAAAATTTCTGGCATGTCCATGGTGTTTTACCTGTATGAATCAAATACACAAAACATATGTATTGTACTTTATTATCTGCCAAATAGTTTTGCTAATTACATCTGAGGGCACCTTAAACCAGAAAATTATGTAAATTGTAAATGTTTTGTTCACAGACTGAACCTTTTGTTCAGTCTGTTCTTGTTGTGGAGAGTTTCTAAGATATACATGATTTTAAACTAAATAACTCTTGTGCTTTTAAATATCTCAGTTATTTTCTATTTGTTTGTGTCTGTTAGGAAGCAGGAAAACCTGGTCCAGAATGTGAGGAGGCGGCTTGAGGAAGCACTAGTGGCTGATAGTTTGGCTCATATAGATGACACTGCTACAGACAGAGCAGCTGCTAACCAAGAAGATAAAGTTATGCAGGTGGACAAAAGGAAATTATAGCTAGAATACACAAACTCATGACATGTATAGCAGTTGTCTCAATTTGTCCAGTTGCCCAAATGTTTGCTAGTAAAATATGTTCTCTTATTTAGTTTTTATAAAAATCAGTTTTTGGACTTTAGAACCTAAAAAGGTTAGTTGTGTTTTTTTTTGTTGTTTGTTTTTTGTGTGTGTTAAAGAGTGCTATACATCGCATTGCTTGTTAATTTCATACCTCAAATATCTCTACAAATTTAATGGTGCTCAATATAATGCAGTTTTACAACACATTAGGATTTTTGTTTCTCTGTGTCTGATTATTCTTGTTTTGTATTGGAAAATACTTTTCTCTTTATATGTTTTGATGTGACTGTTTATCAAAATACACCGCTCATAACACTGCATTTTATATATTATGTCCAGATATAAGGTAGTTGTATGTTTACAAACAGTAGTAACAGTACTCTTTTGTCATTCATATTGTACATTAAGCTTGTTTACAAAATGTTTAATAATGCAGTGTTCATTTTTTGAAATATATATATTTTTTTTTACTGTTGAAGGTCAGATTAGGTCAGTTATTTTCCTTGTTATGTTTGATGATGTTTAATTGCCAATAAACCTCACAGCCAAACTTTAACCTGGTGAAAGCCACATTTTGTAACATTGACTGTACAATAAATGTGCAATAAATGTGTAATTCAGATTTTTATTCTATATTTTTGTATTTCAAATTTTTTTAGATTACAGATTAAGATTACATTGTTTTTGTTTTTTTATTTGTCTCCTTACCATCTCTGATAAGGTACCAAGAAAACACCCAGTGGTGATGTAAATTATATCTTCCTTTCGGGAGATTTGCAAAATCCTGTTATTTGAAAATCTGTCACATTTATGTCCTTTTTTTGTTATTGACCTATTGTCGTGTTGCACTTTGAATGTATTATATTCCCATTACTGATACAAATTTCACATTTTTTAATAAAAGTAAAAAGAAGCATAAAAACACAATACACTAACACCAGTGTGAGGATGATTATGGACTACACTGACTGGTAGCCATGATGAACACACCCTTCCAGGACTATACTTCATCAGCTCGAATACCAGTATGCACTAAAGACGTACACACGTATACACTGCCCTTGGTAGTAACAGACAATGGCGGGAATATGCTGATGCGCTTTATTGCTGCAGATGGCCTTTGAACCCATTGTTGTGTCGCGGGTGACGTCAGGGCAGTGTGCGGAGCCGGAGCGGCGTGCGCCTCTTGTGTCTAATGTCTATGGGCGAGACAAAGGCGACGGACCGGGGTCAGGCAGCACACAGCGAGAAACACTGTTTTTGAGTAAAAGGTAACAGCTTCCCTCGGATCTCTCTACAGTCAGGTGATGACCCGCAAGATGAAAACCGATTGACAGTTCCGGGGTATACTTTGATTTTTCACAAAGTAGGAAAACAACAAAGCCGTGCTTTAATCGTTCTCCTCCTACGCCCCCCGTTTAGCTGCTGGTGGCTAACTCTAGCTCATAGAACTGCCCAGCACTGGTCGTCTCCTCCTCCTTCTCCTCCTCGTACCTACTTCTTCTCATCTCACCTTCAACAGCCTAGCTACAAGCAACGAGAGGACCTGCTCGGCAAAGACAAGACTAAGTAAGTTTAGGTGTATTTCGCCTCTGTTTAATTTTAAAAATCAACACAGCTTCTGCAAGAACGTGCTGAAGTTCGACTGTCAGTATACAGCTAGCAGCTAGCCTCGATGCTCCCAAACAAAGGGGCGACAACGTGACTGGAGCCGACTCAATGGAGCTAACAGCAGCTAGCTGTTTGTAAAGGCGAACAGCTTCATTGTAGCTCTTTTTTTTTAAATATGTTAAACATTGTTGAACTTGATAATTGTTT
Organism: Neodontobutis hainanensis; assembly: GCA_024349245.1. Lineage (NCBI taxonomy): Eukaryota > Metazoa > Chordata > Actinopteri > Gobiiformes > Odontobutidae > Neodontobutis > Neodontobutis hainanensis. The sequence continues at coordinate 3,500,470 of JALDNG010000013.1, read as the reverse complement.
TGGTTTTAGGCGCAATAGCCGTTTTGCAGAGTAGAGGGGTTATTTGCTTATTCTGAAGCTAATGTGAGCATGCTTTACTTAACAAAACAAGCAGCTCCAGGATGGGTTAGTGTCTGACAAGGAGCAACAACAAAGCCATGCGCACAACCAGCGCTGTTTTTGTACTGTTAACGCTAGAAAACTACATTTCTCATTTTTATTTCCTAAAAGGGTGACCTTTCAACACAAGCTTCAGTGATCTGATGTAAGATACCGGAGACTATGCCTAGCCCTTTATTCCACCCCGAAATCATGGACCACGACGTAGTGATCAGCAGCCAGCACAGCGGGGACCAGGAGTCCCGCGAAGAGGAGCACCAGGAGGCGCTCCGCTTTGCTTTGGACCAGCTGTCGCTCATGGCTATGGATAAAGTGGACTGTGGTGGCGGGGGCAGTGGGCTGGACCCCTTGGATGGGACCCCGACTCCAGGCTCAGAGGGCTGTAATGGAGTGGGCGGAGGGGGCTACGTGGATCTGCAGATGCTGGAGCACCCCAGCGGGTCCCGGGACTCGCCCACATCCTGCTCTCCGTCCCCGGAATACTACGGGTCTGGCGGGTACCACATGGCCGGATCCCACTCTATACTTCACGGAGAACAAAGCTCGGTGCTCTGCAGCAGAAAAAGGAGTGTAAACATGACGGAGTGCGTGCCTGTGCCCAGCTCTGAGCATGTGGCAGAGATAGTGGGCAGACAAGGTAAGAGCCCGTTTACAACTGGTTTAACTGGTGTTGTGTTGGACAGCGTGAACAGCAGCATGCTGCCCTGATGTTCTTTGTTTGGGACGAGGCTCTGAACTTTTACAGCCCCAGTCTGCCCCTGTGCCTGGTCTCAATGTTTATGGGGTTCATATCTTTCGATAAAGTGCGTGCTCCGTTAAAAAGCACATAGCTACTCATGAAATTTGGATTTGGCTTTAATAGTAGATATTTGGACAATGGCTTAACAAGAGAGAAACCGAGGGAGTGTGGTTGATGAGAAGGATGAAGGGGGAGGGGTGGGAGAGGGTCAGACAAAGCGGCAGATTGTCGGGAGTCTGGACATGTCTCGCAGCTTGCACCAAACAAAGAAAATGCCATAAAACGTTGACACTTTGCGCACCCCGGGCTTTAGTGGCATCTACAAACGACAACGCGGTGCTTATGAGTCGTTTAGGCGCTCATGAGACGCTCTAGTTGTTTTTGTACATATTTAGCTTGAACAGAGACCGCAAGCGCACCAACACGGGATTGGGCGGTGTTACGCCCTGCTTCAAGTGCCGTCTGCCGATGCTGCTGCTCACGCCTCTGCTGTCTATTTATAATATTTTTTTCTTTGCTATTTTCTTAATTTTACACCATATAACACCAAGTGGGTCGTATTATTAGTTTAGAGTGTTGCCCGCAGTCGCTAAAGCTTTGTGGTATTGTTCTCTTTGTTTGAAAAAGCCATGCTTTCTGCTTCCCAGAATGACATCACACTCAGCGCATCCCATTGGTCGACGGAAAACACCGTTCTGTTTTTAAAGAAACAGAGCCCTTTTAATGTTCACATTAGCAAGTAGCATAATGCATATAGACTGGCATCTGTATTGAATCCAGTAAGGGCGGTCTATATGTGTCACCTGCATTTAATTCTGAGCCGTTTTCAGTCTTCTTTGGTCTGCTTTATTCAACTTCTGTTTACACCGCTGCATAGGTAGTGGTGGACGTCATAATCTTACCACATGCTACAGTGGGCGTATATACAGTGCACATATATTTTTGAGACAGCAAAATTGGTGTTTAATTTGCAATATATAAACTTAACTTATTACATGATATTAAAATATAGATTGATATGCATAAAGTTCAAGACATGAAAATATAGTTTGTTATGCTACAGAAATGCAAATTTTTACAACAATAGGTTCAGAGTGCTGCAGGACAGACAAAAATCTATTTTCTTTTTGATTTCATGTCATTGTAAGATATGATTGTAAGTTATTATTATTATTATTATGTTACAGGTTGTAAAATCAAGGCATTGCGTGCCAAGACAAACACCTACATAAAGACTCCTGTCCGGGGCGAGGATCCTGTGTTCATCGTGACAGGACGAAGGGAAGATGTGGAGATGGCCAAACGGGAAATAGTGTCAGCCGCTGAGCACTTCTCTATGATACGGGCATCACGCTGTAAAGCAGGGGGGCAAGGAGGCGGAGGCTCGCTCCCTGGACCTCCACACCTTCCAGGACAGACCACCATACAGGTAAAGCACCCATCAGTCTTTTGTGTGTCATAATGTGTCAGGTCTAAAGCATCTCTTGTGTCTGGTGCAGGTGCGGGTACCCTACAGAGTTGTGGGTTTGGTTGTGGGACCAAAGGGAGCCACTATCAAGCGCATCCAGCAGCAGACGCACACTTACATTGTGACTCCAAGCAGAGAGAAGGACCCAGTCTTTGAGGTTACCGGGATGCCTGAGAACGTGGACCGTGCTCGGGAGGAGATTGAGACCCACATCACACTACGGACAGGAACCTTCGTGGACCTGCAGGGAGACAACGACTTTCACTCCAATGGCACTGACGTCAGCCTGGAAGGCCTGGGCTCCCTAAGTGGTGGGCTGGGGGCTGCACTGTGGTCCCGTGCGAGTGGACACCACTCTGGTCCCACTCCGCCTTCACCCCCGGCATCCGCCTCCATGGCCATGCAGCACTCGGCCAGCCGAAAGCTGTCCTCCTCCGTGGCCTACCAGTCACACAATGGCACCATGAGCTCCGACAGTTTTAGTAACAGTCGCAAAGCTAACGAGGGGGGCAGTCCCACCAGTCCATTTAGCACTGGGTCTAGCAGCACTGGAGGGGGCCTCACTTTCGGGGGAGATGCCACACCAGTACTGCCATCCTCAGATGAAGTGGGATTTGAGTTCAGCACTTGCAACATTTGGGCACCTTTTGTGAATGGGACAGTTTCCAAGACTAGCTCCTCGCAGCAGCCTTTGCGTAGGAACAGCAGTGGCCTAAGTGGAGGTGCCATTACTCCTCGCCTGTCCCCTACTCTGCCTCAGGACACAGCCGTAGCAGCCCTTGACCACCCTCTGGCTCGCCGTGCACAGAGTGACCCACTCAGCACTCTGTCCTGGCTTCAGTCAGGCAGCACCAGTGGGGGCTCCTTCTCAGCAGCTTCCAGCTCCAGCTCGGGTGCATCCTCCACTGGATACTCATCCTGCTCGGCCTCCTCACTGCCTGGGGGCTCGCCCACTGACTCGGAGGGGGGCAGCAGCGGTGTTGGGCTCAGTGCTGTAATGCTGAGCAGGCTGAAGGGTGGTTCAGGCCCCGGGGTGGGCTTGGTGGGTGTTGGCGGTGCAGTCAACAGGGACTGTTTTGTGTGCTTTGAGAGTGAGGTGACCGCCGCTTTGGTACCTTGTGGTCACAACCTCTTCTGCATGGAGTGTGCGGGGCAAATCTGCCAATCAGCTGAGCCCGAGTGCCCTGTGTGCCACACCCCTACCACGCAGTGCATCCGAATCTTCTCCTAATTCCCCAGGGGGAACATAGGGGGCAGGAAGAAGACTTGAGAAGCCAGGTGTGGCAGAGGAAATGGAAGGATTGACACTAATAATCTTCAGACACAATGGACTACAATAATAAATGCATTATTAGAGATAATATACTAGACATTGATTTATTGCTGATTATAGCAACAATAATAATAATAATAATAACTATTATTTTCAGAGTTAAGTAAATTAAACAGACAGTGGGGACTGCTCGGTCTTTTTAGCAGTGAGCTTAAGAAAGGAAACTAGTGTCTTATCTATCTTCATGCCTTCATTTCAACCTGGACTGGCCTCAGCGTGGCTCCGTCCGCACTTTTCTCCATTTCTGCTTCTTCAGATTTCTGCCTGCTTCCCGTTTCACAGCCTTTCCTTTTGACACTTTTGTACTTAACAGGTATTTTTGATGAAGGTGTCAGCGAGGCCTGCACTTTTTTCTACTCCTTATTTTAATGTTCCAAGGGACAAAAACTGTTCCGGTAATTCTCCACTCTGCTCTCTTACTCATGCTGTAATGTTAAGTGGTGGTTTACTAATTTCTAAAAACTTTGAACTGTTTTTCAATGGTCAGCATGTAGTCAGCTGCTTAGCAGAAGAATACACCCAAGGGACCTCTGAAGGATGCATTCCTTTTTCTCATTGCTATATGAACATGTGCTGAACTTAGCCATCAGTGATGCCAAATGAATGCAATTGAAAGGAACACCAAGCATTTCCTTAACCTTTGAACCCCATAACATAAATTCACACAACTGAGTGCCACATTGATTACAATTTATATTGTAACAACCGAGAAACTAATAATGAAGGAATGTCTGAGGTTAGTTTTCTCTGTTTGGGCTGCCGACAATCCCTTTCCATCTCTTTCATGTGTGTGTATTTGGGGTCGTTGGGACTTAAAAAAGCCCACTCACTGGCAACACAGTGGCCTCACCACTGAGAGGTGTGGTTGTTGTCCTGCTGCCCCTCCACTACCCTCAGTCAGAAAGGCAATCCATCCACACCAGGACATTTTCCCTCCACTTAGCTTATATCCTGTCTGTTACACTTAGTTCTGTGTATTTAGTCTTTTCTACTAGTTTTATGACTTTTGACTGTCATTTGTGTGGCTTACAGACATATTTTGATCTTTAGAATAAGATAGGGCTTTCTGATGTCACACATGAATGTTTTGTCCAAAAGGGGGTTTGTTTAAAGTGACATGGTTGCTTCTATGTGGAACCATTACAAGGGGCTTAACTGAACTATTTTTTTAATGCACTGAAATTTTTGGCCCCTCTAAAAAGTAGTAAAAAAAACAACAAAAAAAAAACAGCTCTTAACTGTTATTTTTCATTTACGGTCTTCCAACCCATTTTCACAGCAAAGCTGTATGGCACTCTGTCCAGCAACACTCTAGGTCTACAGCTGCACTCCTGGCCAAATGCAGTGCAATGAGTGTTGTTTCAGATCTGTCCTGTGTTTCATAGCATTACTGAGTAATTCCTTGTGGGGCAGTTGCATCTGTTTTGTGTTTGTGTGTGTGTTTTTCTTGAATTCTGTGTGTTTGCAGTAACTGCCTCAATAGTGTTAATACTGTATGTGGTATGATTTGGGCAACATTGATGTGATGGTACATGGTCGCTGTTTGTGGCCACTCTGAACATATTGAATTCAGCTCATAGAATGAGACAAGCCATGACAAGTGAATTTAAAACAACACACCTTGATTAAGGGCTTCCTCAGACTGCACAGACATTACCACCTTTTCAGGCTCTCAGTAGGAACATTCAACTTCTCCTTTATGGCAGCTAGTAGCTAGGTCATCCAGGGCTTCCAGACACTTTGTGTTCCAATCCCAGCAGCTGCAGAATGTTTTGCTTGTTTGCTCCAATTTATAATTTCTGATTGGCTACACACATTCATGTCCTCACATTGGACTCTGTAGTAAACGTGTGTCCTTCTCTCTGGACATGAATGCATATCGGGAAGTACTAGGAGGCTTCTGATCATTGGGGGAAAAAAGGGTTAACTGCATGAGTAAAATAAAAATGGTAAAACTACTGGGATGAAAGCCAGTTTTGCTGTGCTTTGGTGCTCCATCTAGTGTAATTTTGATCTGACAGGTTTCAGGCTGTTCGTCTGCCACTTCGGGTGATAAATCGAAAGACACTTTCTTAGTTGAGCACAGCTATTAACTGGTTCTTCATCAAAATGTATGGGGGAAAACGTGCCCAGGAGCTGAACTGCCAATCTTTGTGACTAGCCCATGGTGCTTTGGCGCAACTCCCTTTTTGAAACGCATTGCTGAACAAACGGTAACACAGAGTGTTTGGCTAATTGTAAAGCAGACATCCCTGTTGTCATTGCTGTCCCATCAAGGGACTGCTGTGTTTACTGACGGCATTATTCATTCAGAGCACATTGTGAATTATCTGAATACACAGAGCAGTCAGGACTGTTGTCTGCTAAGGCCAACCTAAAGCCCTTCTTACTGATATCCATGTTGACATGTACACGGTATAAATTGTGTTTTTTGCCTGATGGGTCTGATATCTGGTGCTGCACCAGGATTAATTTGGCTTTTGAGCAAATGTTAGGACTAATTCATGTACAGTAGTTTAATTGTTGAAAAGGTACCAATTTTTTAGTGTTATTTTTAAGTTTTTTTTTGCCAAACACATCTGCTCCCCCATTTCCTTTCTTAAAAGATTGAAAACAGGGTTTCCAGAGGCATGCTAGCCAGTGACCTCTGACCTTTTTTGTGTCTCAAAGGGGGGATGTGAATAGAGCCACAGTTAAGGGGTGATGAAATCCTCTCACACCTCTGCTCTTATTTTGCTTTAATTCTCTTTGTATGCAGAACCAAAACATAAACATGAGCAAACTAGGTTTCAGGCCTGACCTGTGTAAATACCCTGAATACAATCATTAGGATCTTGTTTTCAAAAAGAAAAGTGTAGTTTCTAAAGAACATGTATCATTATTTGTAAGTTAACCATCTGCATGTCTTCAAGCCATCTGGCTTTAGCTAATAATTTTTAAGATGTACAAAAAAACTTTTTACACATTTTATTTTTACAATTTATTTGCTTACCTAAATATCCCAGACAATAATGTGACCCTTTTTTATTACTTCAAATTTATTTTTATTTTCCATTTTTATTTGCTTTATTTTCTGTGTACTTCATATAGGCAATTTATAACAAAATGAGAAAATTATTGAAGAAATTTTAAAATTGAAATATATTTTATTTGAAAGTTTATGGACCTTTTAACCGTGAGCCGGGAATAATTGTATAATCATATAATTTGAGCTGACTTAACGGTTATGAGATATGTATCAAGAGTTTTATTTTTTATGCTTCTTTAATAAAGTCTTGTGTTTGGTTTCATTTTTTACTGTAAAATACTGATTTGTGTCTTTATTCCATACTTTGGAGCAATACCGCCGTTTGGCCACATGGAGGCAGCGTAAACACTTACAGCGCAGCCGCATTAAATCAAAATCAAGACGTGCTGTGAGCAGTCTGCAGCATTAATGTTACAGACCTATGGTAATGGTAAATAGCATGGATTTAATATGATATGGAGCTTTTCCATCTGCTAGGCACTCAAGCGCTTAGGCCTATTATATAAAAGTAAGTAAAAATGTAACAAACTGCAGCATGCTAGTCACAAACCAGTAACAAGCCAATCCAAAGTCACATAACAAGTGACTATCATCAGTTTTTTTTGTTTTTTTTTTAAGTTTGGTATTTTAAATGTTTTTTAGACACAAATATGGGACGAGAATAAAATACCGTGACACAAATGTCCTTTTTAATAGGAAGCAGGTCACATTCAGGCTGCATTCCAAATTCACTTCAACCTCATAATAGGAAACAAATTATAAACATCCTCAGTAGAAAATAATTTCTCTCATGCAAATTCTGTGTTTACACTACATTCATAATGATTACAATGACATATTCACAAGCTGCTTTGAAAGAAAAAATAGTTACATTGCTTTGGAAACTTAAAAAGCAGAGAAAGCAAAAATCGTCCAGGTACATCAAAAAGACACGTGCTGACACAAAGGTTCCCATCATGCATTTATAGTCAACTCTATTCACAGGGCGGGCATCATTGGTCTCCACAGAGTTGTGTTGGCGTGCATGCATATGTATGTCTTCTTTCAAGTGCCCGGTTGTGCTTGAGCTCCACGGATGTGTCAATGTCTGTGCAATTATGACAGCGAGTAACCAACAACCCCCAAACAGTTTCAAGGCCTGACTAAATGGATGACACAAATATGCAGGATTTAGACCAGTGTTTCCCAAACTGGAGGTGGGGATTCAAAATGGCTTGATGTAGATTTTATTTGCGTGGCCACAAGAATTTGCATTTTTTTATCATTTGAAAACATCATGCCCAATATGATATATGGGCATGTTAAGGGAACAAAAATCTGGCTTAGGAAACACTGGTTAAAATGCCTATATCAAAGGCAGGAATTGGTGATAGTCATGGCTCTATTTGAATTATCCCTTTAAGTTAAAAGAAGGCCCTGCTGAAAGGAAATAACATTCATAACACTGTTTTTGGTTAGATTCAGCAGTACTAAGGGCAACATGTGTCAACTCATAAAAAGTAGATCCACTAGTCCCATATAACCCACTCCAACCAACACATAAGCTGGACTAAAACTGAGTGCATTATTATCAGCAGTGTAAGGTAAAGGGATTGCTTAACACCAATGACAAGACGGAAACCAAAACAAACATTAAACTTACTTACATTAACCAATGCTTGTTGCTGACACGGTGGCTTTCATTATTTTATTTTATCACATGTGACTCATGCAAATCTGGTCCCTCTAAAAGCAAGTATAACAACAAAAGCCTCACTGTATTTGTCCAGTATTGCAATTGCATTTGGAACGGGGATTGTATGAGTCCATCAAAAATATCTTAGAAGTTAAAAAAAGAACAAGAAGTTTCCCTTTCCCTGTGGATATTGCAGTTTGTTCTTCTTGTGAACAGCGCATACATTTTGGGTATGTCAGTGTAAGTATAAGATATTGCTCAAAATCTTAGATCTCATATGCGCAGCAAAGACAATAAACCCACACAGACCTTTACAGACAGCGTAAGACAAAGCAGTGCATGGTATTACCTTCGTTACAGAGAGTGTGCAGGATGAAAATAGTACTTCCACCAAGCTGGTGTTTCCACTTCATGAGAGAAGAGCTGAACAATTTCACAGTCTTAGATCCTAGATGGACCTTAATTTAGCCTTTTTAAAGTGATGTAATTTCATACCTCACACTCCTTCTTTTTAGAGCAGCTATGATGCCCTCCAGGAACATGATTTTAACAAATATGTACAAACCCAGTGCAAAAAGATCTAACAATGATTTAATTTAAAAGAAATGGTCTATTTAGTTTATAAATGTCCTTTATGCAAGAATGTGTTCTCAAAAAGGAACATTAGTGTGCTTCTCCTCCAGCAGTGTTCCCTTGGTCCACTCTTGGAATTTGTAGGAAGTAATAACACAACTCCTTCCACTGGCTTCTATGTGGCTTTACATGTCTTTATTTCCTGATGAGTAAAGCTATGCAAAGTGTTATTTTGATCTCCTTCACTCTCTACACTTTACACACGCTTCTGTGCGTTGTGGTGGTGGCTGTTGTGGTTATGATTAAGATTTAGCTCTGGGGTTGTAATTTTCCTTGATAAAGTTGACATGATCTGTTCAGGAAATTGCCCAGCTCTACAAAAAAACTTTGAATTTATTTAAAATTTTTCCACACCCGTCCCTAGTGTCTTGCAAAAGGGAAAACCTGTAGTCAATCTGCCAACAGAAGCACGGACAGTATGCATTAATGCGTAAACTGACATCCCAGTCCACTGATCCAATAGCCCTTTTTGAAGTCAATGCTTGCTCCAGGGGTGCAGGTGTCTTAAAATCTGATGTATTGCTTTGTTGCTGTGATGTGAATAAAAAAAAAATACTGTCACTGTTATAAACAACCTTAGCATTTAAGTGACTATCTACATGTCAGACAGTTGATTATGAAGGCTACTTAGATTATTATAAAACCTTCTTGTGCCAGGGTTATATGCACCATGCTCACGCTAATATTAGAGGCTCCCATTGTTAATGGGAGAGGGTAGTGGTTGCTATGGTTACAGCAAAGTAAATCACAGTGATTCTGGGGTCTACATGCAGGATGTTCATGACGGGACAGACAATCAGTGCCCATAGACTCTTCTACGGTCAGTATTTGGTGATTTGCTTGAACTTGGAGGGCGGGTCTTGACTTATACAACACGGGAGCAACACAGAGCCAATGACAATAGAGAAAGTACAAGAGACTAAAAGAACAAGACACAGTCAGGCAGGCAAGCAGACAGACAGAGCATAGCTGGGCAAAGAATGCTCTCCTGAAATCACAGAGAAGCAAAGTGCAAAGTGGTTGTTCTCAAACTATTCACATGGTAGTTGTGTGTTGCATTATATAACATCTAAATGTACAACGTATAAAAAATGGGATGTCTTATATAAGAGTAAGGGATTGACAAGTGCTAATGTAAGGCTTAACTGAAGCCTAGAGGTCTGTTTAGAGCAGCGTCAAAGTATTTAAAATTACTATGGACTTTTAAAAACATATTTATTAATGTTTGCATTGATAACATTGCAATGTATGAAGTTATACATTATCATTAGTGGGTGATTTTTTTTTTGTTTTTTTTTTTTGAGTGTGTGCTTATGATTGCACTTGTCTATCTATGTAAAGTGGTTTAGGTACATAGTAATACTTTGTGTGTTGAGTCTCCGGTGGTTTTTGTGCCTGTGTGAGACTCCCTTCAGCTGCGTCCCTCTTCTGCTGAACGCTGGTCTGATTTGAGCTTGACAAACTCCTTTGCCACGTCGTCGTTGTTGCGTTGAGACAAGATTCGCAGCACCGTAAGGCCCGTCTCGTCCATGTGCACGCGTCTATCCAGCGACATCCAACAGGTGACGCTGTTCTTTTTAACTATGTCTTTAACCTGCAGAACGGCCGTGCCCACGATGCGGTCCTCTCGGGCGAAGCAGTAGTCCTTCACGCAAACCTGCAGCTCATAGTTCTCTGGACCCAGCTCTGTGCCCAGGGAGCTAAACAAGGCAAGCAAAACACAAGAAGAGAGATGATCATGTCCTACAATTCTTATTTTAATAACTTGGAATAGGGATTCTGTGTCAGTATGTTATGAGGGCATGTCTGGTCTACAAAGTGTCCAACAGATATTTGCAGATACTCACTACTGGAAGCTCTCACTGAACTTAGGAGACCAGCAGTTGTTTTTAGACTTGGTAGCAAATTTTCTCTTCTTGTCACTGAGGTGAGGGCCGATGATGTAGACCTCCACAAAAGGACGGAAACCTTGTGCCTTCCACTTCAGGTCATTAGCCGCCACCACTGCAGGATAAAGTTGTGTTAAAATCTTAGGAGGAAAAGAAATGTGTTTTTAAAAAAGGCATATGATTAATTTTTATTTATTTTACCTTTAATGCCAATTTTATGTTCTCCATTTGGCTGAGGTAAGATGTCCACATTCATGACCACCTCGCCAACAGTGTCCACTCCAGAGGCTGCAAAGAAACCCAATGAATTTGTGTATTTGTTTAGCATAATTCAGGCCAGATTGTATGACAACTTAGAGAGACAAAAAACAAGAAACCTCAGCAGAGTGGAAACTAAATTTAAACACACACACACTCAGGTTTCTCAGAAGAAAGGAAGCTTTTCTTTGTTTGATTATTGTACTTTGTGTGCTGTCTACACAATAGCAAGTAAATTGTTTTGGAAATCATCTTCTCGTAAAAGATCAGATACTTAAGTTAAAGTTATGTTTAGTTATCTTTGTTTCACATTTATTTGATCACAGATGTCTTGGCTCATTGTGCATTGCTCTGGAGCACACAGATTTGACATTACACAGCTCAAACGTACGTTTTTCTGGCGGTGTGTCTTCATTTGCTGAATACCTGATCCCCTTCCCTCCATGCACTGTAAAAAGACAGAAAAATATTAACATTTTTTATTTTCTGGCTTTGGGCTGTAAAGTTAAGTGTTAAGTTATACATTTTAAACACTGGGTTTTAATCCCATTTCTGTCCACACAGGCAGTTGTAGTTTGACACAGATTTTCATGAAAAAGCTTAAGTCTCATACAATAATGTGTCCTGCTATCAAGTCATACCCTGAGCGTTTTGAGAGAGCACAAACTTCCTGATGAGTTTGTCGGTGGCCTGGGTGTACAGAGACAGAGCATAACGCAGTGACTGCAGGTCTGGGCTCTTTTCTAAAAAGGTTTTCTTCAGACCCACGCCGCCAGCATGGAAGTATTGCTTAATAGATTCCAGGGCCAGCTCTATTACGGCGCACTGTTTAGGAGTTAAAGCTTTAGCCTCCTCTCGTCCCATGTGCTCCTGCAGGACACAATGCAAATTTCAGGACACAATGCAAATTTTGGTTAACTTAAGTAATATTCTAACGTTTTTAATCACTGTTAGATGCTTCAGTCACCTTAAGTTTGGAAAGCTGGCCCAACTCCTTAGCAGCATTGAAGATCATCTGAGTTCCCTGTTAATGAAAGTGGCTTAAGTAAAAGAGGAATGACAGGATTTAGATTCAGTGGGGACAAAGTGACTCCAAAAGGTGTTTTGAAGATCTGCAGGTGAAATATGACTAAAAAGAAACATGACTTAAAGAGTGAAGACACGAGAGCCGCCGATACAAGTAATTATAAAGAAGAGAACACAGAACTGAGTGAACCACTCAATTAATGTATAAATATACTGTAATATATTATATTTCTAGAATATAAAAGGTGTGGCCAGAGGGAAGAAGTGTATACAATCATTCACAGTGTTGTGTAAGTGTTGTGCACCATGCTAAATGATGTTACACACAGACACCCACACAACACACATGCCTGCACAGCTACATACTTACAATGACCTAAAGCAGGAATGGAGAGAGAATGGAGCAATGGTAAGATGGTCTTTGTATGTTTATGATAAAGAAGAGTCAAGGGAAAAAACTGATAAATATGAGATGTGCTGTGCTTTACACACCGTCTGGTCGGTAAGTGTTGGAAGCACAATAGTTTTCTCCATTGTGTTCATCACCAGTTTCCACAGCTCCTTCAGCACTCTCTTCAGGACAGTCTTTTCACAGATCTTTGCAAACAGCGACAGACTAAAACAAGTGTTGAAAACATTTTGATTTCATTTACATCTGAAAACATTACTGACTAAACTATTTTGTGTGATGCATGATTATCAGCCGCACTCACTTGCTGTCCAGGAAGTCCATAATAGGCTGCAGAACATTGTCAGCCTCCTGGACAACACTGCCATTGGCTGGAACAGTCTGACCTTTGACCTGTGCCAGGATATCCCCCATCTGCCTCACATTGTCTGTAATCTGGGGCTGGAAACTGCCAGACCACACACACACACACACACACACACACACAAACAACACATACACATATGAGAAATGTAAATCAAATACAAATTAACAAGTGTTATACTGCACATACCTGACAGCAAAGATGTGACTGAGGTCGTCCATGACGCTATTGAGCTTGTTCTGAAGCTCCTTAAGAAAATCGCTGGCTTCAACATTAAGCTAAGGGACAGATAGAGAAAGACAGAAATATGTGATTGTGATTGTAGACTATAGTTTTGTTACACATAGTTAGTCAGTGAGTAGCCACTTACGTCTTTGCCTCCCATGGCCTCAAACATTTTCTCCAACTGAACGCGAAGCTGCTGAATGTTATTGATGATGATGCATGGCTGAGGGACAAAACAATTAAATCATTACACACTTTTCTCTGTCCTTCTTTTCCTGGTCAGGGTTTTAAACATTATCAAGATTAACAGCCTAACATTTTATTGGTCTTTTGGAAAAGATCTTTGCAGTCATGCAGGGCAGGAGGTTTCAGTAATTACTGCTCTTTTGAGGGTCCTGGTCTCCTTTCCCCAGGCCTATAGCACTTTCAGCTAATTACCCAACCTTAATTCACTTTGAAACACTGCGACCTGGACTCAGCAATTAGACCAAAGAGTGGTTTATTGCACTAGAATAAATCAGCCGGACCACACACAAAAAGCCTTGATTTGGTTTTCATCAAACTAGTAACTCAGTCACTGTTGTTTTCTTGGATACATTTCAGTGTGTTACCTTGATGTGACTGTTAGCTGTGAGCTGTTACGTCAGTACTTACCACTTTCTCCTTCTTGACATGATTTGGAAATTCCTTGGCAATGATGTCAGCATAAGACAGAAGAACATTACCTATGGTCTTAGAAAGAAACAAGAGAACTTGAATTTGCACTTTTTCAAAATAGTTACATATTTATAAATTATTATTGTATATTTTATTACTTTGGCAAATCTCTTCATGTAATTTCCAACAATCTGAGGGTCAGGACACTCCAGTTTGCGAATGATCTCAAAGCTTTGATTAAGTTGGGAGAAGACATCCACAACTGAACAGGAGAAGAGTGCATGCTCTGAAGTGACCTGGAACTGAAGTGTGTCAAGAAACAAGAGACCAGAGGGAAAAGTGTAAGAGGAGGGATACCAGCTGAACATCTGTGTTTGTGTAAGTCACTAGTCCAAACTTTATCCAAAGTAAAAGAGAGGCAGGAAGACCGACGTAGATACACACTATACAAAGTAATGTGGCATTAGGTAACATTATAAATCTATCAAATGAACCCAAATAAAATTTTGTGTGATAATAAAATCAGTATACATGAACCAGTTACTGAGGCATACTGTGTTTTGCATGAGCTATAACTAAATGTTTAAGAGTTTGATTTGAGTAGCCCATTGGAGAAGATCACTGCAATGAATGGGCTAAAATCAAAGCAAAGAATGGACACAATAAGAGGGTTATGTTGGGAGCAGGACCCTTTCACCCTCCCGGCCATTAGCCCAGAAATGATTGGAGTAGTGTTATGTGAGTAGGCCTTGGGATTGCTCTTCTGCTGACACAGGAAAGCAGAAGCCGGCAGAGGCGACGATAATTGGACCCAGAAGACTCCTGACCTAAGAGGTGGGAGAATCTTCAGCTGCTTTGTATTGACCTTTTGATGCAGAGATGAGAGTGTGAGTGGATGCGTGTGTGTATGTCTGCAGCAGCCTCTGCTCTTCTCTGCAGTACATTTTTGCATTTTCCTTTGGTATCGACTCATTATTGATTGCCTTGAGGGCTTCAAGCGTCTCTTCTCTGCATGAAACATGTTGAGTCAGGGGAACTGATGTGAACTGCCTATTTGCATGAGAAGTGCATAAAATCTGGGATTGCTGCAGGTAGGGGGTCAAATGGCTCACATATTTTATTGCTGTGTGAGCAGACTTAAATGGTAACTTTAGTTGCATTTCACTACCTGTTTCTTTGTTAGTGACTTTCAAATTACCAATTTAAAAAGCTGATTGTAATAAATGATCAGTGCTTCTAGTTAATAATGCTAATAATGCAATCAATGTAAAAGAGGAAAGTTACCCCATCCTTTTTGTCCCTCTCTAGGGCTCCATGAAGAAAATCCCTGGACACCTCCTCATTTTCATCCAACCACATGATGACAAATGGCTCAAACCAGCTACAGAAATACAAAGCATGTCTGAGGATCTGTATTACATTACTGCAAGAGTAACAGTGAAATTGTTATAATACTCACGCTGGATAGTCAGGCACGTGCTTTTGGAAAGTAGGCAGTTCTTTGCAGTACTCATTATAAAGCCACTTTACCTTAAAGTGCAAGTTCATATAATCTGCACTTTTACATAAGCGGTGCTTCTCATGCTCTGAATATTAAGCAATAAACAAGATTGAGGTTATGCTTCAGTTAATGGAGCCATTTTAATTCAAGACCAACAATCTAAATCAGACACAACTACACAAACATACCTTCCATGGCGTATTTCATATCTTGTGCAAACATGTTCCACATCACCTCTGCACTGATCTTACCTACATTCAGTTCCTGGGGAAACCTAAGGGAGGCAGAAGAGAGCTCAAGCTTAAACCCAGCTCTCTATTTTGTATTATTTATTAACCCAGTCATGTTTTATGTAATCCTCTGAGCTGCATCTAAACTGCTCTTCAACACTAAGTCCAACACTTCAAAAAAGACAAGGGAGTGTTCAGTTGTTTACATAATGGGCAATAATATTTAAACATATTTATTTTAATACTTTACAAGTGTCTGTTTTGCAGTTTTATTTACCTTTACATTTACAGTACTCACTGGTTAAGGCAAGGTGTGTAGGAGTTTTTGTCCTCTTCAATGATGGACACAATGAGAGTGATGAGTTTAGACCAGAAGTCCAAGTTTTTAATGCTCGGGCCCTGTTCATCTGGAGGAACAGCCTTTGACTGGACAGAAGATAGACAGGTAGGATTTTTATATCATGATATAAAACATAACACTGTTCATGCTCATGTCTGTGCACAGAAATCATTTCAGGGTCTTACAGGGTCTGTCTGGTATTCCCTGTTGTATAAATCATGGCAGTTGTTAAAGATGTACTCGTAGGTGGAGTTTAGGCAGGCTTTTACACAGTCCTTCACCACTTGGCTGGCCCTCGGGGGACTCTGCAACTCCTGGACCTGAACACAAGTATTATAAAAGAGTGCTGTTTGATGTTCTTAGCTACAATTTGTTTAGGGTAATGCTAAGCTTGTTTTCAGTTTGTGCCTAGGGTTAGTCTGCTGAAAGTAGGCTGACTAGGCATTTGCAGTTTGTGTTCACTCTAGAGTCAAGTGCTTTAAAAAGAGAAAAAAATAACATTTTTACCTTCATCCTAAAAAATGTTATACTTGTCAGCAAGTCAACGGTAGACTTCAGATCTTGTAGTCTTTCAGGGCTGCTGGCTGGGAAATTATTCTGAAAGTACACACAAGGACAATTAGAAGCTAAATTTTTGCTATTGTTCTTAGCGCTTTTTATAAAGCATCCTCAAATATAAAGCAGTATATATCTATATATATGTAACACGTCAATATTGGTATTAAATATGATAGTTAATTATTGGTCAATATAGAAGAGATGACAAAAAAAACTTCCAGTACCCGGTACATGGACAGGTCAATCCTTAGTGAGTTGTGCAGCTGATCCAGTAATTTGACAAACCTCTCCTTCTATAGAAACACAAATAAGACAAATCCTTCACGAACAAAGATGGTATAAATGTGTTGCTGCAAACCAAGACAGGATGACTTCTGACTGACTTGTGTCAACAGAACAGGCCATTGGCGAAGTAGGAGGGCCTCATTATACAGGCTCCCATTAACAGTGCCAGAAGCAAGGCACATTTCACAGTACATTTTTTCCAGTAGAAAGTCAATGATATATATGTAGTTACATCGAAAGAAAGAACACAATTGAGACTTACACCAAAGTTGGATGCAGCAAATCTATCTGAAGCAGAAACATTGTTGGACGACTGCGTAGTGTGAGCATAGTAAGCATTAATGTTGGCAAGAAGGGTGCTCATCACTGCTGGGACTCCTGGGCACATGTACTTTGATGACAAGCAGGCAAAGTGACTGTTGTGGGGCATAAAAAACATTTAGTATATTTGGCTGCTTGTTCAACTTTATGTATAAGAAAGTGAAAGTAAAGTTTCTATAATTCTTTTCAAAGTCGTACTTTCATATACCTTTTCATATATACTTTTAAATATTTTTGTATTGCTTTTTATTCTTGAGTTTTACTTTAAAACTTGACTAACGTCATAGCCTGGTAGATGGATTCTACTCCATATCTCATCGCAAATTCATCCACAATCTCTTGAGCAGTCTCCTCAAAATACACCTTCCATGCGTCGTCCCCTTTAGCGTCAGGAATCTTTACGACCCCACTATTCTGTTCCTCGGTGGTGTACTGGAAAAGATGCTGAACAGAAGAAATACACTGATTAGAATATACAGTAAAAAATCTGATTTAAAGTAACACTCAGTGAGGCAGTTTACTTCTAATATAGACATATGATACCAACAAACAGTTCTGTAAATTTGAGGCCGTTTCCAGACCACTTTATTAAAATCCCAAACCAGGCAATATAGAGCCACAAACACATAGGGCTCAATTTTATGGCTTGCGAAAAGCTTATAGTCAGTGACGCATTGGTTGACTTGCAATCTTTCTTTAGTAGCAGTCAACCATCCTTTTTTAACATTGTGTTTTAGGAAAATGAATCCTTGGACTGAAGCAGTGAGATGAAATGTTACCAGAAAGGCTTAAACTATGTTTCTAAATTGCTTCAATCATAGTCCTGAACTATACGCCATCAGACTGACCTCATGTAGACAGGTATATTGGACATGGTAAGGAGAAACTGTCTCTTCTCCTTTGATCTCCACACTTATGTGCATCCGAATGGCTCCGGACACAGCAGATTTATCAGTTCTCTTGTCTGTCAGATGAAAGAGAGATGTTCAGACAGTCTTATTAGGCTATGAAGGACTAGCACTTCACTCATGTTTCTTGCTGCACCTCTAAAATAATTATAATTCTCATTATAATTCTCTGTGGCTTTAACTCATATCTTAAAAACTTACCCAGGTTGTACCAGACATCCATCTCTCCACTGAGAGTGCGAACCTCAATGATCGTCTGACCCAGGAAGTCATCGCTTTCACGCTTAAACCTTTGTTTTACTCGAGACTTAATGTCATCATCCTCATCCCAAACCCGGACCTTGATGCGGTCTGATGAATTGTGGCATTCACTATGAGGCAGAATAAGAACAAGAACAAAATAAGAAAAAAAGGGAAACTAGAACCACTACAAATACAAAATATACAACCCTATTACTTCCTACTGTACTCACAAGTGGAAGCTTTCGTCCCAAACAGGGTTAAGGTTGCCATAAATGGTCTTAGTCCTCTTCTTGGTCTTTCCCACTTGGACTGTAACATACGGGTCACTGGAGCCTGTTTTGTCTTTAGCCTGCAGGCCCTGAGCACATGCCACTAAAATACAAATTTTCATCAACTTTAACGTCAATTGAAAATGTTTTCTAAATCTTTGTTGCAGCATTCCTTTCACCTGTAATACTGATCTTTGCAGACCATTTGGAGGTCCCATCAAGCACACTCTGTTTTATCTGCTTCATGTGAGTGGCATGTGTTGACTTGTCCATGCCAAACACTTCCTGAATAAGCTCAAAGATCTCAGGTTTGTTTCTCTCTCGGATCTTCATTCGATCTTTCAAGACCATGATAATGTTTTGTGTTCGGTCCTCTGCTCCATGCTTTGAGCTCTTCTCTGCAGCCCCTAGAGAGACGCACAGTATTGTATTGTCAGTAATGCATATCGCAATGAAATAATTATATGTTCAATCTGAATGTTAAAACATTAACTGTACTCAGCCACTGATTTGGTCTACTCTAAATGAAAGCAGGAGTGTACAAGTTGAGCAGATTTTCCTAGCAACTTAAGATTTTCCAAAACTCTTTAGAGGCAGGAAACCAATGAATTATACATTACATGGTTTGACTCTAAAATTTGTATGGGATATGTCATCCCTTGTGGAGCTGAATTAGACAAAGCCGTATGAATGCAAAGACTATACGAGAGGAAAGAGGCAGGAGTATGACAGAACATTACTCAGGAGATAAATTGGAAAAAAGAGGGAGGAGAAAGTGGGAGTGGATAGAGGAAAAAAATAATAGGATGTCAGTTGGGTGGAGGGTTACAGGAAATCAGCAGGTTTGAGTTTTTGTCAAAGGGCAGTGGAAACAAATCTGAGTAGGAATAGATGTGGAATTAAAATTATAATGTAGGCAAATGTACTGTATATGTGAGATGCATATGATAAATCTTACAAATCTTACTCTGCAGACAGTCTGCGTTCAACAGATCCTGGCACTTCTCATGGCATTTGACTCCACACTCAGAGCAGCGCATCCCCTGTCGGGCAATACCCCAAAGCAGACCCTCACATTCATAGCAGTAAGTGGGAGTTGTGGCTGTCCACACTTCAAAATTGTGTGGCGTTGTGGAGGAAATGGGATAGATTAGAGCCTGTAGAGTCTTCTTATAAACATGGCTCTTCTGCAAATGACAAAGTGATGAAAATAAGTCAGAATAAGGTAATACGTGTTCTAAAAAGCCTGGATATTGTGATTACTGAAATGAAGAAACCCACCAACTCCTCATTGCCGAGTGTGGTAGAGGCCATGGCAGAGGTAATTCCTGCTTTACGAGAATTCTGCACTAGAGACTAAGCCAAACATAAAAGATACATTTTCTTATTACAAACAATTGTCTGGCTCCTTGTGTAGTTTAGAATATACACATTTATGTAAAAGTACTCACCATAGCCTGGTGTGGACCAGCAAACAAATAAATGTAAACAGGGCAAAAAAATGTTCATGTTAATATATTTACTTAGTTTGTATGATGGACATGAGTAGTTTTAGTTATAGTAAAGTCTATTAGTGACACATCATTAATATATAAATGAAAGCTAGTTAAATGATTAAATCCAATAATTAAACCTACGAACCTACCTACCTAAGACAATTTGTGTGTAGATGTGTATGTGTGATGTGTTTCTCACCAGATCTCTGACAAGTGGAATGGCTTTTCTTTTGCGAAGGTCAGGCATGCTGTCAATACTATAGAGTGCTCCACCCATTCTAAATACATAAACACAAAAATGTTATTGTGGTTTGGTTATGACATAACATTTGTCAACATGAGACCGGTTAGCCCCCTTTAAACTCTATTTATATGTTTGTTTGGGAGTTCTCAAGGAGGCCTGTCAGAGAGTTTATTTACAAAGGCTTTTTCTCAAGTGGAGTAAATGATGCTCTACATATCAGTATAATTGCTCAGTTTTCTTCTTGCCAACTTGGTACTCTTTCAGTATGCAACCTCTCTGGAGACTTGCCTCATCTACAAATGGCCTGCCAGTGCAGCCCACCACCGCTCAATACAAACTGGCCAAACGCCATAATAAAAAGGAACCTCTGAATCAGAACAAGCCAAATGGAGGATTCCTGAGAAAGTATACTGCTCCAGTAAAGAGCAGCAGTGGCTTCTTTCCAGAGTTATTTGAATGTGTTCGCTTATTCAGGCAATTAAAATATTTAAAACCAAAAAATCATAACAAAATAACATCACCTAACTACATAACAGCAACTACTCACCCTCCTTTACCAAACCAAAGTGAGGTGGAAGTCTCTCCTCGAGCCTGTAATGAACAAAAACAAGTTCATGATTGAGTCTGGAGCATGGTCTTCATACAAGAGAAACAACTTTTCAACTGATTCAGATCCAGTTTAGACCAGTTAGTTCTAATTCTTAATATTTTAGTTCAGTTATTACAATAACAGGGCATGGCTTATATTCAATAGTGCACATCTTTCCTGGAGTTTAATGGGACATCTGATGCATGTACCATTGTAAGTCAGCCAACATATCTTACCGCTTTTCTTTTTTTCTTTGAGCTGATGTTGCACCTACCTGTCAGCAAGCTCCAGTGATGGTCGCGCAAAGTGCATGTGATTGTCACAATGGCAATGACATAAAACTGGAAAGAAAACAAAGTGGATCGACAAAAACAAACAAAAAACATAAAAGGTGTACAAAAGTATATACATAAATAGAAAATACAAACATAAAAAAGTGAAGCAAATGATTAATTTCAGCACAACAAAAGTCAAAGGCAATGATTATTAACTTAAGTGAAAAAAATGTGCAAGTGAAAATTCAAGCAAAACTAACAAAAACTTTATCAAGCAGTTTTATCAAGCAGTCATAAATGTTGTGGAGGTGACACAGAAACTACACTGAGAACTATTTGCTGTGGGTCTTGCCAGAGAGAAATCCCAACAGTATAAATTATAAAATGTGAAGCACATTAAGAGGGCTTTCGAGGATCTCAAACACTCAACTAAAACACGATCAAAATAGAATAGATCTTTGTGCATAAATAATGCACAACACATTCATTTTTCAAAGACTTAGCAGACACTTTTAGGGCTCCTTTGAACTACAGGATTCACAAAACTGAAGACTCAAACCGGACTTTTGTATAAAACTAGACTGACATTTGAAGCAGGCATTATAAAGCAGCTCATGTGCTGGGATGAAGGATGCACTTACCTCATGAAGCTGGTCTAAAACCTTGTTGTATAGTCTTAGCCAGTTCTCTTTGGCTCTGACTGCTGGGTCAACGGGTTCTTTGGGTTCCTCTATGACAGGAGGACTATAAAGGACGTAAAATATTTTAAATACAATTTTATCATATATAATAACTTCCTGTGGCTGTAGGTTAAACAACTATGTGACATGTTAAGTTATGGTATTACTTTGATTTGACTTATTACTTGATCTATTCCTTTTGTTGTTTTTTAATTAAATCTTTTCATAAAACATTGAAAGTGACATTATGAAAGGTTCTGGGTTGTCAATGTTTTTATCATTTATTATTATTTGGAATCACATCTCCCAAATAATATAACAACACAAAGCTATGTGGGCAGTTCATACTGTATGTATTTTATACTCTTTCTTGCTCTTTTTTAATGTTACTTAACAATTAATTTGTATTAATGCAGACAATAATGCCAGCCCACAGCAGGACCACTATTATTGTTAAATAACAGTGTGTGTTTAATGTTACATCAAAGATTATTAAAAAATTGTTTCTGTTTTAACTGTTAAGAATTTTGTATGCACTGTTTAAAATGCAAATATGATCTAAAATGCACCTCTCAGGCGGCATCTCTTTTTCCTCTACTGGTGTAAGTGGCCTGCTGTCTTCTCTACACTCGTCCAGCTCCTCTGTGGGAGGTGTCCGGTCTAGCTGCGCAGGTGGTGTCCTAACTTCCTCATCCAACATATTTTCTTCTTCTTCCCAGGCCTCTTTCTCCATCTGGAGTGACGCGTCTTCATGGACAGAAGGCTCTGTGTCCGCGGGAACACTGGCCCCTGGCTGTAACTGGGGTGGGGACAACGTCTGCTCTGGGCCTGGAGTTGCCGGTGGTGGCTGTGAGGCTGTGGCTGGGTGAGTCGACGGGACAGAGGCGGCAGCAGCAGACTTTTGTTGGGACATTGTGGATGCTGGAGGGTGTGGCTGGGTAGGCTGGGGTGTAGGGACTGATGATAAGAAAGAGGAGGCCAAACCTGTGACTGCAGATGTGAACGGTTTGGCCATTGAAAAGAAAGAAGTGGCAGAGGACGCTGGCTGTGGCTGGGTTTGTGGCGGTTTAGGAGGTTGGGTCACTGCTTGATTGGACTGTGTGGCTGGGGGCGCAGTAGGTGGATGAGCCAGGTTAGATGTTTGGTTGGTGGGCTGCGTAGGAGGCTGTTGTTGGTGTATCGAAGACTGTTTCTCCAGAGGCGGTCTGGTGCTGGGTACGTCGAGCGGTGGTGGAGCAGTTGATGTTGGTGTAGGGGTGAATGGCGGTTCCATGTCCTCACTGAGAGTCCCATCCAAATTATACAAATCCTCTTCATCATACATAATTTCGTCATCCTCATAGAGACCCTCTTCTTCGCCCTCATACAATTCACCATCGTCTTCCTCGTACAGCGCTGCCTCCTCCCCGCCATCTTTAATGTAGCCGCCCTCGTCGCTGTACGCTCCCTGGGTTTCATCCCAGTCCGGAGAGCCTTTACTGTAGCTGACGGAGGAGTGGCAGGAGTGGTACGAGTCATTCTCATCGTAGGGGTCCCTCTCACCGTACTCCCCACCATAATCCTCCTCACTTAGCTGACTGCTGCATCGGCTCAGCTCTGCAGAGGATGCATAGCTCCCTGTTGGACTGAGCAAAGGAAAAAGAAGAATATAAATTAATAAGCGGATGTGTTAAAAACTCACTTGACTAATCTCAAAAGTGTTTGGAAATCACTTTCTTTATTAATACCATGTTTTCTGCAGGACACCTTTGCCATAACTTCCTTGTTCAGAAAACATGGGAAAAGATTTAATCAAAAATTAATGAGAACACTACTAGAGGTGCAACAATAGGGAAATAAAAGGTTTTAACGCTCCTTGAATTAAAGCTAATTTAAACAAAGGAAAATGTACATACAGGGGCAATAAGACCATACCGACAGGAGGAGAGTGGTGCACAAAAAGGCAAATAGAAAACTTACAAAGAGAAAGCCTAAGAAGTTGCTAAGAAGAGCTAAGAGAAGGAGATGGTGACAAATTGGCAGAAGAGTGGGGAGGTCACCCTGTCCAATACACTCACACAAGCAGCTAATCTTATGTGGAGTATTGACTATTAAATTGCCAGTTGAATAATTTATAAAGCAAGAGGTGGAGAGATGCATGGTTCTAGTCTGAGTCTGTTAGAAGCATGCTACTAAACCAAAAATTTGAAACACCTCACAAAAAGTTGTGTCTTAGTTAATTGATGAACACTCATATAAAAGGCACCCACCTGACAATCCTCTGGTGAATGTAGTCATGGTCATGGCTGTTGCCTGAGCGGGGGTAAGAGAAGCTTCTAGAGCTGCGGTGCTGGTGGTTGATGGGATACTGGTGGACAGAGGCATTAGGCTGTGATGTGCTATAATAAGGAGGAGGGATGCTGTTACTGGTTTCACTGCGATAGTCGCTGTCTCTGTCATCCACTGCACTGTCTGGGTCTTCATCTACACAAAGACATTAAAAACATTTTTTTATACATAAATATGAGAGAGAGAAAGAAGTTAAAAAGTGATCATCTCAGTTGCTGTGTGTCATGTGCCTCAGTGATAAGAAGAACTTCCTCAGCGGTGAACTAATCTTTTAGTAAAGTAATAATGGTGTATAACATAGATGAGCTGGCTGCCTGCCACTGCTGAGCTCTTATTTGGTGCATACAATAGGTCATCGAGAGTGCATCCATATATGAAACATGTAATGACGTCTTTTTTTTCCTCATCATAAGTGAACACAAATCAACTACCATTCACTTACAGGAAATGGTTTTGCTTTTCTGATGTCAAATACATCACAGGTTAACGTCCCAGAGGAGAGCAACTCTAGTGTTCCTGCAATCTAGCCACTCTTATTCTTTGGGTATGATGAAGGCCATGATGAATGCCATGTATGCTCTGCTTACACTTTTCATCTCCATTTGTGTGTAAAGACTAATTAAATGCATTTAACTCCTTTTCTCACTCTAAGCTTGTACCCACATCCCACATCCTTCTGTACACTCAGTCCATTGCCTCTAGCTTTCATTAGCTCAGTGTCTTTAATACACCATCACCATCTGTTATTCACAGCAAGAGAGAATCTGAGAGTCCAACAGGAGAACAGAGGGAAGGAGAGAGAACATGTGAACACTTATCATTGTGGTTCGTTTCTAATCACAGGTTGTCTTGGAAAAAGCACAGTACTGTTAATATTGTGTAGATTCTGAAATAAATTAAGTAAAAGTGTGATGTACGCTTACTTTGTTGATCTCCCCATAGACTCCAGTTACCTGAAACATAACAGATGTGGTGAGTATTAACAAGTAATAAATTATAACATATAAACACTAACAGTTTCTCCCATTGTCTCTTCAAAGTTCCCTAAACTGGTAACTGAAAAGTAATCTCAAAGAGCATGCCAGGCCATTATGTCTGCCTTCCCCAGACAGCTTGCTCAGCAGGAAATGCAGACAAGGCCAATAGATAAAACACGCATTAATTTCAGGAGAAATTCAACAATGGATATGTGATACCACTATTGATCTTGAACAGCACAGAGATGGAGCACCTTTGCCCACACAACAACTCATATGTGGTGATGTGTATGTAATGTACAGGCTTTGAATGTTATCTATTACATTAAACATAATTGAATTGTTTAGCAAAAACAAATGAGAGGTTTGTGGCAACAGTTACTTACAGCACTGGGTTCCTGGCATACGTAAAGGCCGCTCCTGTTCTTCCTGGTATGAGTACTAGGATCAGACAAACAATGTACATAACACAGCCATCAGTGTGTCTTTGGGATCCATTGGAGTCTAGTTACTCTAGAGTCTAGTTAATAATATTACTAGTTAATAATGTTACTAAACTATAAAGAGATACAGTGACATCTTACATCTTGGTCCCTCAATGCATTGAGTTGCTCCAGTTTCTTAGCCCAGTACCGTGCCTCATCCTCTGGGATATCTAAAAATTACAAGCCAAGCAAAAAGTGAAAACTGACTGCAACACAAGTAGACACACATTAACATCATGAAGCCTTAAGCTTAAAATACTTCATAGCAAGCAATTTAATCACAAACAGAAAACCAGATTTTAGCACCATGCATATCGGCCTAAGAGCATTGTGACATTGAAAATAGGCATTTACACAAAGAGCACTCAAGCGAAGCCCCTATAAATAGCCCAGTCCACAAACTGAAGGGTCAGGTGTGCAATATCGACTTTGGGAAAGGAAACAGAAAAATGAGACTGAATCAATGCTCAGAGGAACACTGCTTGAGCTTGAGAAGAAAAGGGCACAAACAATCCTCTCCCTGACACACTTAGAAACACACAAACCATTAATTAAATATGCCTAAAATGTGGGTCAGGTTAATTAATCAGTCAAGCATTGGTGGTGTTCATAAATCATTGTGTACAGCCAAAACAACTACAGAAATAATTTATTAAACGTCACCATTTCCTAACCTTAAGCTTTTATGATTTCCAATAGTCACATTCTCATATTCTGCTGCTTATTTTCGACTGATTTTGATCTGACTATAGATTGGTCTTGTGATGATGCATTAGTGCTTTTACCGAGAGGCAGCTCGAAGCGTGTGTCGAGCAGCACCAGGTGAAGAGTGGGATCTTTGGTGCCACAGATCTCATTGTCAGCCATGATGACCTGAGAGTCTAATGTGAGCCATTCCCCGGGACCCTCCTGTGAGCAGATTTACATTTTTGAGCTGACTCACTGAATAATGTGTTTATGTGTTGTTATGGCACACCTCGTTTGACTGCCGGATGCTGTGAAGAGGTATCCACACTGTACCGACCATGGTGTCCCAGATTAAGCCTTTGTTCCAGACCTCGACTGTCAAGCCCAGGTCCAGTCGGTTAATTTCACTACACGCAGAAAGAGAGAGACATCAATATGTTTTTGATCAAAAGATTTTTAAAAAGAAGAAAAGACACTCTGCTCTGTACACAAAAATAAACATATACACTCACCTTTAAGGATTAATATAAACACCATACTAATACTGTGTTTGACCCCTTTTTGCCTTCAGAGCTGCCTTAATTCTACGTGGCATTGATTCAACAAGGTGCTGAAAGCATTCTTTAGAAATGTTGGCCCATGTTGATAGGATAGCATCTTGCAGTTGATGGAGATTTGTGGGATGCACATCCAGGGCACGAAGCTCCCGTGCCACCACATCTCAAAGATGCTCTATTGGGTTGAGATCTGGTGACTGTGAGGGCCATTTTTAGTACAATGAACTCATGTCATGTTCAAGAAACCAATTTGCAATGATTCGAGCTTTGTGACAGTGTGCATTATCCTGCTGGAAGTAGCCATCAGAGGATTGGTAAATGGTGGTCATAAAGGGATGGACATGGTCAGAAACAATGCTCAGGTAGGACTGTGGCATTTAAACAATGCCCAATTGGCCCTAAGGAGCCTAAAGTGTGCCAAGAAAACATCCCCCACACCATCACACCACCACCAGCCTGCACAGTGGTAACAAGGCATGATGGAGCCATGTTCTCATTCTGTTTACGCCAAATTCTGACTCTACCATCTGAATGTCTCAACAGAAATCGAGACTCATCAGACCAGGCAACATTTTTCCAGTTTTCCCATTCTCCTCTGACCTCTAGCATCAACAAGGCATTTTCGCCCACACGACTGCCGCATACTGGTTGTTTTTTCCTTTTCACACCATTCGTTGTAAACCCTAGAAATGGTTGTGCGTGACAATCCCAGTAACTGTGCAGACTGTGAAATACTCAAAATTGCTTAAATCACCTTTCTTTCCCATTCTGACCTTCAGTTTGGAGTTCAGGAGATTGTCTTGACCAGGACCACACCCCTAAATGCACTGAAGCAACTGCCATGTGATTGGTTGATTAGATTCTTGCATTAATGAGAAATTAAACAGGTGTTCCTAATAATCCTTTAGGTGAGTGTAGTTAGTGCATATCTAACTTAAAGCATTTGCAAGATGACAGAAAGCAAGACTGAGAGCTATGAATAAGAGTGTGACAAAGGCATTGGAGGAGGGGATTGTATCACAAACCTGGAGAGACAAAGTGGGAACTTTAATTAAGAAATAGGGGACTGGATTTCCCATCTCAGTGATGACTCCTTTTATAAAATGTGCCTGTTTGATTCTAGATTGTAACCGAGCGGGAACAGTGACTTGAAGGAGGGGATGAGCTCTCTCTGCAGCCTAAACATTACATAACATAGCCTTATTGATGCAAACCCAGTAGAGTTCTCAACGCCCCCAAACATGATACAAATGCTCAGGGCTCTGCATCAGCTCGCCTTCTACATCCCACATGCTGAGTGATTCGAACCATTTATTACCCATATGCCACTGCAGTGTCAGGCCAAACAATTAGTTATATAATGGTTTTAGAACTGTAACAGGCTATTACTGAATTTGTTTAGAAGACATGTGCGCAGAAAACACAAACAGGGAAAGAAAAAGAATATGCCAGAAATGCGGCAAGGACTGGCTGGCATGATGACGATAAAGGAGACCTGTTTAGGAGAAGGACTGGGAGAAAGCCAACATTGGGACCAAGAATGAGAAAGGCAGCAGATAAAAAATACAAGAATGATGAGAGGTGCTTGAGAGGGAAAAGATTTTGTGAAACAATACAGGGAGAAAAAGGTCGAAGAAAATGGAAGAGATGCATTTTTAGGGAAAAAAAGAATGTTGGAATAGTGTAAGACTCACAACATGAAGTCCTGCTCCCAGCTGGGCAGGTCGCCTCGGACAGCAATGGTTGTGCTCTTCACATTTTGTACCTTCAGAGTCACATAGGTGTTGAACTTTTCTGTTAAAACATAAATGTGTTTGAATAGAATTGAGACATTTGCAATAGTTTAAGTTTGTGCATGTTTTTTGTAGTTTGTCTGCAGCCAGTCACACATGTAAGAGAAGCGGCAATATTGAGGAAGTCCAGAACGCAGTACAACAGAGAGATCTTGTTTTTGGAAGTTGAAATATGAATAGAAAGTCTGTGACTGTAAATGGCTTCTCAATGCTTCTCCTTTGAGCTGATTAGATTTGCTCAATAAAGTAACTGAAGTCCTATGTCATTCCAACTTTCCACATTGTAAATCAGATTTTAATACAAAATGTATTTTGAACAATTTGAATGTGATTTACACATAAATGTATTGATTATTTCTTTGACCTCTCTCAACACTTAGAGCTTAAGTGAATACAGAATTTTCTGTTCTATATTTACGCTTATGGCATACACATGGTACTGTATGTAAGTCACACCCCTCTACTGTGTCTTGTACTATGTTTTAATTTCCTGGATCTCATGTCTTACCTTGGGGTCCATCTAGCTTGGCTTTCTTCACTGTGAAAACACACACAGAGGGACATAGTCACACACAGGAGGACCATCTGTTTCATGTTTTGTACCTGCAACCTCCATCACAGCTACAACGCTTTTGAGATATACAGTAAGTTACTATTAAGAAAATTTAACTCAGATATACTGCACATATGATATTTACATGTTACAAAAGCACTAAGGCTTTACAGTAAAATGTAAAGGGGGGAAAACAGCATTCACATTTAATATTGTATAAACAAATTCAATGTGTTCAGTGTTACTACACAGCTGTTAAAGGCAAATGTTCCTCTTCTGTCAAAGTGTTGGCAGTGAGGTTTTTCAGGATACTGTTAAAGCCCAGGCTTTCCCACTGCAGCACCTTTTTACCAGCTTTGACGTAATGTAGACATACATTTTTAATGTTGTTCTACCCACTGCTCTTTAGATCCAAACACACACCGCTCTCATGAAGACAGCCATCAAATGTACATCGCTCGAAACAACTGAAGTGTGCAATTAAAACATCTTCTGTTAATCACTTTTTGATGACTAACAGGTTTTAAAAATATTCCCCAGAGGCCAGACCAGCTGAGTTGCCATAGTAACCATATCAAAATGAATAGTGGCTTAAAAATTGTCCTGACTCAGCAAGAGCTTTATTGTTTCTAGCATTTCTCTAGATATAAAATATATAAATGCTACTTAAACGCTGTTACATCACATGGAACAAAATCCAAGTCTGCAAGACACACCCAAAGTATTAAGGTCGCCTATTATTCCAAAGATCTAAAAGGTAACAAAACCTGCAGCCTGGTGGAGCACATTTCTCCTTGACCTGCCCAAAATGACTATGAATTTTCAACAGTAATTTTAGATTTTGTGTGGTCATTAGGTTTCTGACTATCACACTAATGATGCATGTTTGTATAAGAAAAGACACTAATAATAGGAACATGCCTGCTTTTAAAGGCATTTTGGTGTTGAACCAAAATAGCCCTGAATATTTATTGGTATGTGACGAGGATCAATAAAAATGAATTGCTTTTGACCATGGAAAGTTTAGGTTTTATAATCCCACATGGCCGTAAATCTTGGTGACAGGATGATTAATATCCACAATCCACCACAAACCTCATTTAGTCACAACTACACATATTCAAACAGATAGGATGACCCTTACCACACATATATGTGTAGTACACGTAAAGCTCTATAACTCATGTAGTAAACCTGTTAGGGGATGCCACATAGGATTAATGTAGACCAGAGATACATAGCCTCAATGTAGGAAATGAGGAAAAATCCATAACTTTAAAACAACAAACACAGATTAAATGACTGGACTGAGCATAACTAATCAAGTTGTGTTTTAATCAGTGAATATACACTGTGCAATCTGTAAACCTTTCCAGTAAATCTTCTGCTTCCTGACCATACTTTATTTAAGAAGTACCTCTGACACAGCAGACTGTGACTCATGGGAGCTGAAGCCTGCCAAAAAAAAAAAAAAAAAAACTCACAGGGAATCAAGCAAATCCTTCCAGCTGAATGGTCAGGATTTGTAAAAGAGTTCAGCCTCCCCATGAGCTTTTTCCTCAACAATTATATACATAAAGTGGCAGTATCTAACCAACACAGACATCACACTCCCTCGTTTACTGACCAAATAAAAATGTTGAAACTTGAGTTGAAACTGGACTCGAAAGTATGAGCCTGTAAATATCCAAAAGAATAATCTGTGCCGCAATTGTGCTTTGTCGGCAGATGCTCCAAAGAAATGCTGCCTTATGAAGAGGCAGGCGGTGTTTCTGATAAGGCTAGAAATAGCTCATGGTCAGGTAGGATGAATGATGTAACAAGGAACAAGAGAGAGAGAGCTCTTAGCCAAGTCTCATAGTCCATGACACTGACAACTGCAGTCGTGTTTATGAATGAAAGAGGCTCGGGTCTTAATGGCTTCTGGGACTGACTCAGAGCACGAGCAGTCTGTGGGTGGACTTGATACTGAGGCATTTATAAAAGGCACTGACGTATAAAAGGTGCCTTTGAACTTCCCCACTTTCATTTCTCCCTACATCCCATTTTTCATCTCACAAAAAGCTACCTGCATTCTGTTAATATCACACACATCTAACTCCAGCCAATTACAATTTCCAGCCAAGCCAATTTCTGTTGTTTAACTTAAACTTTTGTCTTGAAAAAGTTAATGCTAAGAGTTTGATGGGGCAGTTTGTAAAATAAAGATTATTATGATTATTGTGTATGATAGGGGCTTGCTTGGAAGTTTATAGCAAATGATAACTAAAATAGAATTAAATTAATTGGCATCTTGGGCTGAATCTTGCGTATTATGATTTGTGTTTTATGGTTTCAAACTACTTAATGCTCCAAGCAACTGTAAATGGCACTTTATAGACTATTGAGCACTGATAGATTCAGTGGCACACTCTTCTTC
The DNA here is from genome assembly GCA_024349245.1 of Neodontobutis hainanensis. Taxonomy (NCBI): domain Eukaryota; kingdom Metazoa; phylum Chordata; class Actinopteri; order Gobiiformes; family Odontobutidae; genus Neodontobutis; species Neodontobutis hainanensis. The sequence continues at coordinate 3,468,929 of JALDNG010000013.1, read as the reverse complement.
CCTAATGACTGATTTCAGTGAATGAGCAGTCACAGCAGGTGGTTATAGCACTGAGATGCCAGCATCAGGTGATAATGGGGAGTGGGATAGGAAGGATGAGGTGACGCATCGTTTGGGGAGTGTACGCCAGCGAGTATTCCCTCACGCCTACAGTAGCAGCGGCAAAGGCAGGGGCTTTTCCTCGTCCAACTCCTCCTTCGGCTGCCCACGCATGAATGAACAGAAGATGACACACTCATCAGCCGCAACAGGACCAGGGAGGAAACAGCAGCTGTCTACATTCGACATTTTAGAAAGTCCACTGTTATGACACTAAGGGCTATCCCTGAATTACAATGTCCATCAATGTAAACAAGGTCAAATAGTCAATTAAACACAATGTCATTTGGTAATATTGTTAAATTGGTTGGCTAACTGCTAATAAACTGACATGTGCGCTTAACATAACATTTGATCACTTTTCTTAATGGTCTCTCCCTGAATGTGTCTTCTGTCATTAGCCTCCACTGAAAAGTCAAGCTATTATTTGATGTTGCACTGTTCGGCATCTTCAAACCAAATGTTAGCAATAAATGGTAAATGAAATCCTAAAGACGGGACTCAAATTACTATGAAAATCTTTCAATTAAATCACCTATAAATTAGCTATTGTATTTTGGTGGCGACTATAGGCTACTACCTGCTGTCCATACACAATTTTTACACCGCTGCGTCCGGAGGAAACGTGTTGGGTTTCCGTTCTGATTTAATGACTATTCAGCAGAAAACCCGAGCTGGCCAGGCGAGTTTTCTATACGAAGGTTCTGTCACACAACTGCTGCAATAGCTGGTGATGACCAAAGACTAATTTAGCAGATAAATGTGTTGTCTTACCTCTCACACAGAGCAGGGACATCTCTGTTAGCGTCCCCGGCTGTCTTCTACTGCTCCGTGATTTGTTTGCTCAGTCAGTCCGTCTCTTGGTTACGGGAAGAAAAAAAAAACTCAAAATACAACCCGTTTTAACGCAAACTTAAGTGCTCCATGTCAGAGAGTCTTCACAGTCCCCGTCTGTGTCTCTGTGGGGTTGTTGCTCTTTTGGCAGGACGCACACACAAGAGTAAAACCCTCGCCCCCCTCTCCTCTCCCTCCTCTGCATTGCCTCAACTCGCTCTGCGCTCCGCCGCTGCTCCACCTGCGCCGCGCACAGCCATCTTGTGTGAGCAGCAGCAGCACCCTGAGCCGAGGACAGCTCCCCGGTGCCGTGCCGCCCTGACGTCACAGTGATGAAGAGCAGGACGGGGCGGGATGGGCTCGTTAATGTGGGTTTGGTCCGTGCAGGCTCTCAATGAACACCAGAAAGGCCAAGACGCATTTCATTCATTGTTCAAATTCTGAAATACTTAAAGGCCTGGCTGAATAAATTATGTCAGCCATTTTTAGAAACAGGATACTAAATGAGCATTCATTCATAAAACTTAGTTATGTTTAGATAAATTACGCTTGTAATATTTGGTTGGCCTAACTTAAATTTAGGGTTGGTATTATATATTTATTTATTCTGACTGTTAAAGTCATACGAGAAAATAATTCAATGTGTGTTGCTTTCAGCTATCCCAGGTCACTAAAGAGAAAATGCAGTAGGCTAAGGGAGCAAGATCGTTTTTTCAAAGTAAACAAGTAGCCTATTTGACTTTTACTCATAAGGCTGATTGGATCTTTAAAATCCTACATATTACAACTTTAATGTAAAAAAAAAAAGTTACTTCCAGTGAAGCCTCTGTAAACATGTCCAGCTGTAACACAAACAAAAAACGCCAGGGGGCGGAAAAGACATTTTAACTGATTAAATGACCTGCAAACTATAAGGCGATGAAGAGTGTTGTTTACGCCTACGTTGAGTTCAAGATGGCTGCTGGAGACAACAGTGGCAGGCCTCCTTGCCTTAATTTCTCGGGCCCTGGTCCTTTGGGAAACAGCCAGCCGAGCAACAGCGTTTTCTCAATGCCTGCGTCTAATGGCGGAGTTGGGGGCGCTGCGGGTGGAGCTCAAGGGGCAGCGAGACGTCCCAATCCGCAGATGGGGCCTGGCGGAGGAGACAGCAGCGGTGTTTCGAGCGGCGCCCAGCCGCCTGCGCACAACTCCCTGCAGCAGTCCTCTGCGGCAGGGGCTGCGGCAGCAGGAGCCATGGCTGGCCCGGCGTCCAACATGGCATCCACCGCAGCTTCAAACGCCACCCCAACCTCGGCGTCCACAGCCACAATGGCAGCCGCGTCCGTGTTAGTTTACCGAGAGCCCGTTTACAATTGGCAAGCAACAAAAAGCACCGTCAAAGAGAGGTTTGCGTTCCTCTTCAACAACGAAGTGCTCAGTGACGTCCACTTTTTAGTGGGCAAAGGCATGGGAGTCCAGCGAATACCTGCACACAGGTGAGATTAAACTGCACCATACAGTTTGAAATATTAGGCAAATGTATGTTTGCAATCTTGGTGGGTAAATTGCTGTGCTCCGTATCAGGTTTGTGCTGGCTGTGGGGAGCGCTGTGTTTGATGCGATGTTTAACGGCGGGATGGCGACCACCTCCACAGAGATAGAGCTGCCTGATGTGGAACCAGCTGCCTTTCTGGCCCTGCTAAAGTAAGGACCATGACCTGCCTACGATAGAGAGAGAGGCTGTCACTGAAACTCTTGACCGTGTCTTATCAATGAGGGCGTTTTGTTTTCAAATGTGCATTTTAGAAATGTAAAGATTTTCTCTAGCAATTCATCTCTAGACATACACATTCAGTCTGTTAAATGTAGCACAATTTTAAGTTCATAGCCATTTATGGATATTACAAGGGAAATCAACAGATTTATGGAAAAAAAATCGTTGAACTTGAATTTGCTTCTATCTTTGTCTATATAACCTGTAGCCTTTGTGAGATGGTAACTGTTTAGTTTGTGAGGAATTTATATTTAAGAAATGAGTGTGTTGAACCCAAATCTGTTTCCCAACCGATGCTTAATTAATCAGTAATATTTCTTAGAAAAGCCCTCGTTGGTAATAAAGTAGAATGTCAAAGTATAATTATAATTACAGTTTTTAGAAGGCTGTGTTTTAAATGTTTAAAGGTTTTACACAGTGTAGTACATTAACCCGAAAAAGCCATTTGGCTCAAATAGTTAAGAAGTCATTGCATGTGGAACTTTGCACATGCTACTAGTTATTGACATAGATTACACCAGATTATATCCAAGATGATGAAGCAGGAAATCTTTATTGAATGTACTTGGAATGACCCACCAGAACTTTTTTCTTTTGACTTTGACAAGCAGCAAAAGCATTTGTTTGAGATTTTCATAATAAATTTAATTTTCAAAATTGTATAACCTGTATGTTCTTAAAAGGCACAAAATACAAAGCCAAAAGACTGCTCTATTAAATGGCTTGTGCTGTGTTAAATAGACACTAGTGTGACCAATTGGATTTAATAATTCAAAAAAGTTCAACAGGTGATGATCACTGTGGCTCTCCTGCAGGTTTCTGTATTCAGATGAAGTGCAGATTGGACCTGAGACCGTAATGACCACACTCTATACAGCCAAGAAGTACGCAGTGCCGGCCCTGGAGGCTCACTGTGTGGAGTTTCTTAAAAAGAACCTGAGAGCAGACAATGCTTTCATGCTACTCACACAGGTCAGATTTTGTACAAAATGTGAAATATTTAAGGAACCTCAAAACGACAGTGGTCAGCTTATGTGTTTTGTTTCAGGCACGGTTGTTTGATGAGCCTCAGCTTGCCAGTCTCTGTCTAGAAAACATAGACAAGAACACAGGAGATGCTCTTGCCGCAGAAGGCTTCACAGACATAGACTTAGGTAACATCTTGCACATCCAGAAGGCTGTTGTTAGAAGCCGGTTGAACAAACTCAAGAGTTGCAGATCATGTTCAGAGTTCAGAGTCGACTTCAGAGTTGATTAAACTGAGTAACTTTTGGTTCATCTGTTGCATGAGACCAGTTATCAACTGTCTCTATCAACTCTAGGGTTTAAACCCTAAACCAATGATTAGTGGGCGTGTCTGTGCAGTAAACAGCCAATCGTATTCAACCTGGGGAAAAAAGAGGGCGGGGCTATTTCTGCTGAGAAACAGGAAGCAACATGGTCACAGCCAAAAACAGAAGAAAGAGAACAAAGCTGATTGAAGTTTTAACAAGACAGTAATTGTAATTGTCTCACTCTGATGATGGACTTTATGGCATTTATTATATAAACATCACAAATTTTGTGATGTTTCACACTATGTGTAAATTGTTTTGACATTCAAACATGTAAAACAGTAGAAAAGATTACTCAAAAATGTGCAAATGATGAATCAAAAAAAATTTATACAGTTTGAAAATAAAACGTAGGTGTGACCAAAATTTAAAAACATTGTGGAAATAAAATTTAAATAGAAAAAATGCTTTCAAAGTGTAACTGAAGACCTCTATATTGTTTTGTGCAGAGTTGAATAAAGTCGTCTGTATTCTCTGAACCAAAAGAAAAAAAGGCCAAGAACAAAAAAGTTAATGCAGCGTCAGATCCATGTGACTTTGCTTACATCTGACTGGCCCACTTTGATTTTGCGGACTCTGGACCAAAACTAAACTTGCTCCAGAGCAGGGTAGCCATATGGTCTAAGTTACCATGGCGATGAAACCCACTCAAAACCAAACCACTTTCTGGAGACGGAAACCTTAAAACTAAACCTGAACTTACCTGGATCTAAACCTAAACCGCATTATAGCAACAGGCCTCTGAATATTGTTCTCATTTAGAACATTTGTAGACACTGTATTTACCTGATGGAAGTTATTTCAATCTCTTCTGCTTTAGATACGCTGGTGGCTGTCTTGGAGAGGGACACTCTTGGAGTCAGAGAAGTGCGTTTGTTTAGTGCTGCAGTGCGCTGGGCGGAGGCAGAAGCTCACAGACAGCAGTTGCAACCCACTCCAGAAAATAAACGCAAAGTCCTGGGCAAGGCTCTCTCACTAATTCGCTTTCCTCTCATGACCATTGAGGAGTTTGCTGCAGGTAATTTTCCAAAAATCATTGCACTTTTGCCTCTTTAAACCTTTAACTTTTAACTTTGAGTTATGTTGTTTAATGTAGGTCCAGCTCAGTCCAGTATTTTGACAGACAGAGAGGTGGTTAGTCTCTTCCTGCACTTCACAGTCAACCCAAAGCCTCGAGTAGATTTTATCGACCGTCCTCGGTGCTGCCTTCGCGGGAAGGAGTGCAGCATTACACGTTTTGCACAGGTGGAAAGCCGCTGGGGCTACAGTGGGACCAGCGACCGCATACGGTGAGAAAAGTAGCCCAATTTAACAGCTTCTATTTCTGCATGGAATAAACCCAGATTTTTATATAGCACCTGGCATCACAGCAACAAATAAAGTAAAAAAAAAGATTGATTTTAAGTGTACCACATTTCTTGAATTTTTTTTAAGTTTTGATTTTTCTTCTCAGGTTCTCTGTAAACCGAAGGATATTTGTGGTTGGGTTTGGTCTTTATGGCTCAATACATGGACCCACAGACTACCAAGTCAACATACAGGTTTGTTTACTCCTGCCTGCAGGGAGGGATTAGTCCTCTTGTAAAATCAGAATACACTCATTACATTTGTGTGTAATGGTTTTAATTTTACTTTTTTTTTTTTGTCTTTTATTAAAAAAAAATCAGATAATACATACAGACAGTAACACTGTTCTGGGCCAGAATGATACAGGATTTAGCTGCGATGGGTCTGCCAACACCTTCAGGGTCATGTTTAAAGAACCAGTGGAGATACTTCCCAATGTCAACTACACTGCCTGTGCTACTCTTAAGGTTTGTGTGTGTGTCTGTGTGTGTCTGTGTGTGTCTCTGTGTCTGTGTGTCTGTGTGTGTTACATCATTGTTCATTTCTCTCTTGCAGGGTCCAGACTCTCATTATGGCACTAAGGGAATGCGTAAAGTTACACATGAGTCATCAACCACTGGCACAAAGACGTGTTTTACCTTCTGCTACGCAGCAGGAAACAACAATGGCACTTCAGTAGAGGACGGACAGATTCCTGAGGTCATCTTTTACACATAGTCACCCCCGATGTGGTTTTGATCTTCCAACAAATCTGACATGTTAACACCAGCACGGGGCTACACTTATGCTGCCGTACTAGGAGTTAATCTGTCAGACACCATACTCCATATAGTAAACTACTGTTGGCTTTACAAGAAGACAAAAGGGTCACTATATGGGCATAACATGTCATTTGAGATGCTGTCTGTCTTTCAGTCATTTCCTTTATCCCTTTGTGTCGTGGTAACGGCGGCTTCTTAAACAAACATTGTAACAGACTCCTCAAGGGAAGCAGGGAGTGAAGGAAGAACCTCTCAGATGAATCACAATCTCTCTGTCACTGCTGTGAATTTATGTCATAAAGCTTGACACTGAATTTAGCTTAAATTCTCCTCTGAACTCCACAGCATTAGTGTAAAGAAGATTTGCAACTGTATGAATGTACAGATACCCCCCCCTTCAACATTATACGCAAACCTGCATTTAAACAGCACTTGATTACATTTAAACTGTAACTTCCATCACTTCAAACCTCATAGGCTTTATGACGTATTGGCAAATTTATACATTACTTAATATTTATCATAATATGGAAAGTAATTTGGGGTTCGTACATAAAGTACAATATGTGATATCTTGTGACCTTGCTTGGTAGTTGCCTAAACCCAAGATTACATGCACTTCTTGGCCTTGCATTTGTTGATTTGGTTTGTCTATGGATGCACACTAACTCATCTGTTTCTTTGCTTTGCTATTAAAAGTGTGGGTGGAAGAAAGCTTTCCCTCTTGGTGTGGAAAGGTTGTATATTAAAGTGGCATTTAAAAACATGTATCTTTAAATTACTATTGATTAAAGAGAGAAGAAAATGTGTTGTTTGCCTCCTCATGAAATTTGAAATTGTCATTTTAAGTAGGCTGTTTGACTCTTGGGGTGAAAAAAAACATGTCACAATATTGTGATGGCTTTGATATTTTTATTTGTCACATCCACGAAACAAAGGTGCAATTCAGAGATGGTTTGTATTATTTTGTGATTGGATGAGTTTTGTACATGACCTATCTTATATATTGCAGCTATATCACAGTGCACTGTACAGGCCCAATCTGGCCGACGATCTGGAGAAAATGAAGAAGTATGGAAATGATAATACAACTGTTCTACTCCAATTCTCCAAAACCCTTGCCCTAGGCACTTGGTGTACTGTAGCTGTGAAATGAAAATATGAGCATCTTGCCACCCCTATTCTAAAACAGAAGCTGAAGGTTTTAGTTCTGCTTCCAACAAGTCAAAGGACTTTGTGCAATGTATTATTAAGCCTGTGCAAAAAAAATTAAAGTGCCCATGGGATAGGGTTCAGAGATTGATTTGGCATCAGCTAGGAGCAGTGTCTACAGTTTGTCCAGGTAATTGTCAAGAGCAGGGATGCCTTCTTTGAGACCTTTGCGTTTCCTAATTTCAGCGACGACCTGTGAGGGTCTGGTTGCGGCATCGCTGGGGTCTCCCTGGAGAATCTGCCAGTGGTCGAACATGCACTGAGGGAAGGCCTGGCCTCCTGTGTTACTGCGTAGGTCAGCAGTGAAGCCTAGACAAAATAAAGGGTGTTTTTCAATAGTTTCTCAAAAATGCATAAAACACATGGATGACCCAGAAAGTCTTGTCTAGTGGAATACATTTCTATCATTTAATCAGATAATTAAACACAGGCTCATTATGGTAATTGTCTCCAGTTTAGGTGAAAGATTGTTAAAGGCTCATTAAACTCTTTATGAACTGGTATTAATAGTTTAACTAGCTAATTTTTTAAAAGATGTATAATTAAGTCTTTAAATAGACAAATAACATGTAAAATGACTGGGCTGTAGAAAGATAATGCATTTGAACCTTTAGACCCATGAATAATGACACCTAAATGGTGAAAAAAAGTTTGCTTTGTAGTATCACTTACCAAATGATTCATTGACAGGCAGGAAGGCCTTAACCACAAACATAGGAGTGCCCATTATTTGGGATTCTTCAAACACATGACCCCGTTTTCTGTTTAACACACCATAGATGCCACCAACCACCTGCTCTGGACACTGTGCAAAAGGAAGTTATTAACATTATTCGGCATGAAACAGAGAAAACAGTGGAGATTGTGTGAGTCTCTACCTGTATCTCAACCAGGTAGACGGGCTCCATAAGCCTCGGCTGAGCAGTGAGCTGACAGGCATATAAAACCCTGCGAGCTGTGGGAATTATCTGTCCTCCTCCACGATGGATAGCATCTGCATGTAGTGTCACATCGTGAATGTCAAAACGAATTGCACGCATATTCTCTTCACAGAGTGCTCCCTGCAGGGAGAAGACAAAGGTCCCAAAATAATAACCAAGTGGTACAGAGCTGCTTGATTATTATGTGCCAATAACATCTGCCTACCTCTTTGGTTGCCCACTGGAAACCAGCCACTACACTGTCCTTAATCTCATTGAGATACTGGACTCCCTTTGTCATGTCGATCAGCAGGTTGGGCCCGTTTCCATCCGGACCAAAGCACCAGATCTTTCTTGCCTCCGTCACCTCCCACTCATACTTGTCAGCGAGGTAACGTGCACGGGCCTTGAGCTCCTGTCTGGCAGTGACATCGCCTTTCTCGATGTCCTCAGCCAAGCCATCCGGGAAAGGACGGGCTTTCATGAACAGTCGGTTGTGCTTGTTGGGGGATTTGGACAGACACATTTGATCTGATTCTTCACTCACTGTCTCTCGGTAAGACACAACAGGATCTGATTTCTGTGCAGTTGATGGAAAATTAAGAAAAAGCAGAGTTATAATGTGTGAGAGTAAAATCTCAAATGCTTTGTAGAAAGATGCAAAATATCTCATATTGTGGTTATAGACATGGCATTTTTAGTTGTACTGACAACTAATTGTTATTTTATTGTGACCACTACAATGAAAAAATGTTACAAAAACCAATATCCATACAGTTTTATTCAGCTATAAAAATCAGTTAGATGTCTGATTTTGATATATACAATGCATAATGTGTGTTGCATTTAATGTTAAATGTTCTTTGCTCATTTCCTGCCTCACCTTCAATGGAATGCAGGCGTGGTCCTCTTCCAAGTCCTTCAGGCAGATTTCCAGATGCAGCTCTCCTGCTCCAGCGATGATGTGCTCGCCGGACTCCTCAATGATACACTGAACCATTGGGTCTGATTTGGCCAGGCGCTTCAGGCCCTCCACCAGTTTGGGCAGGTCAGCAGGGTTCTTGGCCTCCACTGCAACCCTGACCACAGGGCTTACACTGAATTTCATTACCCTCATGTTGTGGGCCTACAGACACACCATCAGGTCAATGTCCATTCTTTGTGGACAAACAGCAATTAATAAATAAATGAAAAAAGGAAAGATTGTTGTTGTTTTTTTTTTGCGTTGTTTTTGTCACCTGTTCATAGGTGGTTATGGTCCCTGTCTTAACTAAGAACTGGTCTACTCCCACAAGACCAACAATGTTTCCACATGGAACATCCTCAATAGGCTCTGTATAGCGGCCCATCATTAGAATTGTCCTGCATAAGAGAGAGGAAGAACATTTCTGCATGACATAAAAATCCTCATTAACTTACATCCAACAGACTGACCTTTGGATGGGTTTAAGGTAGAGGTCCTCCTTCTTGCCTGGTGTGAAGTTTGGACCCATGATCCGCACCTTCTGGCCTGTAGACACAATGCCAGAAAACACACGGCCAAAGGCGTAGAAACGACCCTTGTCACTAGTGGGAACCATCTTAGAAATGTACATCATGAGAGGAGCCTTGGGATCACAATTTTTGATACCTAAAAGAGGGCCAGAGATGTGAATAAAGTAAATGCAGGGTTATATACAGTATGTGAAAAAATCAACACATGGTGAAGTCGTTCTGAGTGGCACTAACCCATGGCCGCCTCATCATCTCCGGGCCCTTCATAGAGCAGCTCACAGCGGTACCTCTGAGCAGTGACAGGAGAGGGCAGGTGAATAGTGATCATCTGGAGCAGGGCATCACCAGCAGGAAGCCAGCGTCGCATCACAGCCTTTAACAGAGGCTTTCCCTCTTTCTCCTTGTCTTCTGTATCCAGTTTGACATCCAGCTTCTCAATTAATTTGGCTGTTTCCTCTTTTTTGAAATTCATGATGGCATCAAATACCTGTGGCCAGAAGGAAGGACTCAAAACTTGTATTATAAAATATCTTTACTAATTAGAAAGCACTAATCTTTTACAAACATTTAAAACATAACTTTCTAAAATCACATTTAAAGACCATTTGAATAGTACCTTAAAAATAGGGTCCAGCACAAGTTGGCAAAAGGTACGTGGATATTTCTGACCATCGGGACCCGTGGCAGTTTTACTAAACTTTCCAGCACTTGGATCAAAATATCTGTGAAAAGCACAGTTTGGTGGATTTTTAGTGGAAAAAGTAACATCATCCTGCACACTGTTTTATGATTTCAGTTTCATAAGCTTGCTCACCTGTCTCCCCACAGTTTCTTCATCATGTCTTCTACTTTCTTGCACCTGTCTGTTGGACTCATCTGAGCAGTTCCTTTAGAAGCAAATTTTGCCACATACATCTCAGCAAACTGCTTCAGGGTGAAAGCCCAGCCATGGAGACCAGAGCCAAACCCTACAGTCCCTATAACTGGGTCAATCTGGGAAGAAATGGGGAGTATGCATGTGAGTATGAAGACAGTATTTCAAAGTAAAGGTAATTATTTGTCACAAACCATGATGTTTCCCATGGGTCCTCCCTCGTCCTCTCCGTAGGTGGAAATAATGACGTTGACATTCTCAACAATTCGCTGAAAAGTTGAGTAGAGTTCATCTGGCTTCAGTTGTAGCTCCAACAAGGCCCGGTCCATCTTATTCATCATCAAAACAGGTTTAATACGCTCGGCAATGGCCTGTCGCAGTACAGTTTCAGTCTGCACACACACACCTGGCAGAGGTTGTGAACAAGTGGGTGAGAAAAACAAGTGTTGCTAGGGTTGGAAATGTTGTGTCCTGTGTTTAGTGCTACCTGAAACACAGTCCACCACCACCAGGGCTCCATCAGTAACTCTGAGAGCAGCGGTCACCTCAGAGGAAAAGTCAACATGGCCTGGAGAATCTATCAGGTTGATTAGGAAACCATTTCCATCTTTGCTCTGTTTGATAAACGCCAAATCATTCTCCCCAAGTTCATAGTACATGGAGATAGCCCTGAGAATAAGAAAGAGAATCAGTGTGGAATAAAATGGTAATAATGACTGACAATGAATTGACTGAATAAAATAACCATTTAATTGTCTTATTAGAGTAATAAATGTCATATTTCACATTTTATTTTAATCAGGTGTAATCCAATCTGCATGTAAAACTGTATGGGATTTCTAAGTTCAGATATTAAAGAAAAAAAGCTGTGAGTTATTCTTGACTCCACATGATGCTATTTCTTTGGTCCACATACGTTGACTTGATGGTGATGCAGCGCTCCTGTTCATCTTTCCTTGTGTCTGTGAACCGTGTCTCTCCGGCTCGTGCAGAAGCGATGATGCCAGCTTTTGACACCAGTGAGTCGGTGAGAGTGGACTTTCCATGATCAACATGAGCAATCACAGACATGTTCCTGATGTTGGACTTTTTGTCCATGATCGCTCGGATCTGGTCCACAGTGAAGTTCACCTGGTGGGAGGGGGCAAGAGTTGAGTGAGGTAAGAGGTTACATTCATTTATTTACAACCAACCGAGTTGGATATTTATTTCATGACATGCAGTTAATATTCTGTAGTTGCTCTCTAACGCTGTACCAAGTACAGTTATAAAAAGAAAGGCATGTTGGAAATTGAATCTAGCAGCTTGGACAGGAGGTCTGCACTTGCTGTTTAAGGACTTTACCTTGCCTCTCAGTAAGCAATGGATCAGAAATTGACTGAGTCACCACTCAATGCAGCTGAATGGGCCCAAGGCATGCACAATCACACCTTCAAATTACTTGCAAAACGTAAATACCTCACAAGAACAACAAGCTATTTTATCATTGTGGAGCATTTAGAATGGATAGGCTACTCCTGAGTATTATAAAAGCTGGGACAGAGCAGTTGCTTATGAACAACCATAGATTACCATAAAATAATATGATTATTATTATTATTTATATATATATATATTTAAGATTTAGGCCTATTTAACTCCAAATTACAACCTTAAACAGTAGACATATTATGGACCTAAGCTATTATTATTATTATTATTATTATTATTATTATTATTATTATTATTATTATTATTATTATTATTAATATTATTATTATTATTATTATTATTTCAATAACATACTGTATTTTTGAGGACCATCCACTCAATTTAGAGGGAAATAACTACATTCATGTGGATATGGATGTGTAGCCTATAGGCCTATATGTCCCCACTTAGCCTTTAAACCAGGCATGGGCGGAAAGCTAATAGGACAGAAGAAGAAAGTTCAGGGTAAACATGTTAAATTGATCTGGGTGTGCCACATTTCTATCAGCTGTGCTTTCTTTAAGGCCCGACTTGGCATGTCTGCGACATGCTTATCCAGTGTAGCTGATATGAAGGATTTGCTACAAACGTCACTGAGAGGCGCGCATTAAAGACCCCGCTTCAGTAAGGCTGTTCTTTGCTGCGTATTTTTAAAAGCGGTACAAATATAGAGCCATTACCCACCGCGTAACCCTCTCCTCAACGACCATTTCTCTCGGAAACTGGTGGTACCCAGACCGTCATAACTCAACGTGAAGGTTATTTGAGGATGTCAACCCTTTTTTTCTGACTCTAGACATCTCAAACATGTGTTACGTAGAGGTGCACTCACCATTTTGGCTGTAGCCTACTTCGTTGGTCTTCACGTGTTATGGCTTATTGCTGAAGGCACTGCCTCTGAGGACAGCCAGTCCCGGTGGTGACAGGACAGAAGAGACGGTTCTGTGGTTGCGGCGGCCGTGTAGCTGCTGGGCGGTGCACTTCCACGCACCACCAGCAGGAGGCGCTGCTGCAAGCCTCACAAGGCTCTCATATTATGGGATTGTGGCTTTGTGTCCACAGTTGGGTGCCATATTGCCTACTAAAGTTCTGCGTTATTTTAATGCCTAATACACACTATAAAAAAGTAGTGTAACTAAACAAAAGCAACACCAATATAGTCCCATGAAAGTAAAAAGCATGTTGTGGAAACGTTTTCTAGCTATCTGTTTTCTTTCATATTAAGAAAAGAAAATATTATCAGTCAGCAACTGTACATTATAATAAAACATAGTAATATGTCATGTAATGTGTTACATAAAAAAAGACCAAATGCTTGAAGATTTTGGTTTATTGACCAAAAGGCCTGTTTGTGTGTGTGATTAGTTATTATGATTAGAAATAAAGCACATGCATCTAAATGAACACCGTGTAGCCTAACTAAAGCCTTATAATCAGGCTTCAACACACACTTGCAGTGGTGGAATATAACAAAGTAAAAATACTCTGTTACTGTAATTAAGTTAATTAATTAACATTTTTGAGAAAATATCTGTACTTTCTACTCCACTACATTTTTACATTGGCTTTACAAGTAAATTTAAATTGTTTAAATGTGCAACACCTTAAACTAAATGTTAATGTGGTACATAAATGTGTACCTAAACTATAGGTTTAGGTAGGCTACACATTTAAAGCTGTCATACACTTTTCCAGGCATCACATACTTTTCCACTTAAGAACATGATCCTAAATAATAGCGTAATGATTTAATTATGTCATCGGCCAACTAAGTCGTAAAGGATGATCGGAACAGACCAAAACCCGGTTTGCACCTCCCTGTTTGGAGCCATGTGGAGGACACACACTGCAATGGAAGCATGAAGCACTGCAGCTGAGGATCTTGTAAAAAAACTGTGTGTTTGGCTTTTGCACAATTGTTTTTCATGTGTGCACACTGTCAAATTGTGAGGCACAAGAGGAAGAGGGTAAAAACAGGACAGTTCTACAGATGATGGATCCTCGCTAGGCGCATGTGAACTTTGTGCTATATTTCTGAACTGTCAGAGTCCAGTCCCTTTTTGTGCAGTTAAACTAGATCTTAATGCGTTTATAGTTTATAATCATCCACAAACAGAGGTAAAAGTCAATAACGATAAGAGACATGGATCAGACTGATTAACAAACAACACTTTCATTTATGTTTCTGTCCAAGCATACATTCATGTAACTCTGCTAATAATGAGTTTTTAATTATTCTCCAGCCAACTTTTTTTCTAGTCTATTTTATATTGATTAGTTGTTGAAGCCAAGTCAAATACATTTACTTTTATACTTTAAATAACATTTTTAATATGATATTTCTACTTTTACTTGATTACATTTCTACCTCTTTGTTTGTACTTTTACTTAAGTAGAGTCCTTCCTCCACTACTGCACATTTATCAAGTCATGATGTGGTCAAGAGTTTCACTTCTTAATCTTCAAATCAATGTTTCACAGTCATCGTAGCAGTTCACGACCATGAGAGGGCAGAGCAGGACAAATAAATCAACAGCCTCATTCATATGTATGTGGGCTACATGCATACATTTGAGGTGGCCTAATGGGGTAACAGCAGTGCAGCAGATGCGTCTGCACCAAGGTGTGGGGAAGAACACATTGTGCTCTGCTGCATAAGAAACAGAAACATGTACAAGGGACCTGCCAGGGCTCATTATTACAAACAACTCTTTCATAGACACGGCTTTACTAAACCCAGAGAACAATAATTCATTAATATATGTTTGCTTCTTTTTATAAAAAAAAAAGTCATGCCATCTGGAGGATTTCTTGAATCAAAATAATTGTTAACTAAATAATCAACTAAAATAATAATGTAAATAGGTGTATACATAATATATAAACAGGGAAAAGAAAAAAAACAGTTTCACATTCTCGAATGAAATATGCTCACTCTAATTAATAATGTGAAGACATTGTAATGCTTTGGCATTCACTGTGTTATTGTGCCTCCCTGAAGATGGCTAAGAAAACCGAAATGAGGTTGGTGCTAGTTCAGTTTGACTGCAGTCATTGAAAAAACTCAGGCACATCCACAAAACAAATTATGGATTACTGCAATTTTAATAAGCAGGGTAAGACTGGAAAAAACTGACCTGGATTCAAAGATCTAATGAGCAAAGAGGTTAGTGTTGGTCAGTCTCTTAGAAAACTTGAGGAAACCTGAAAACATCCAATTCATTTTTCTTTTATGGCCTTCTCTCTTCATGAAAATATTTTGATACCCGCAGTATTGTGGTCATAGACAAACATTTAGACCAGGAGGCTATTATTTCTGAAAAGCTTTAATTTCTTGGTTTTGTAATGCATTGGAAATTCCTGGGTGCACACTGCATCTATCACTGAACGTTCAATAACCCTCATTCAACATGTATTTCATGGCTAGTAGAGCATCAAGTCTGAACATGCTTTGCGGTTCTGACCTTCTCTGTCAATCTGAAAAGTCATTGACCGCCTGGGTTTATTCTTCAAAATCATAGCTGTTTTACCTTTTGCTCCAAAGCAACTAATGTATGGAAAAGAGACCACTTTGGTGAAGAGAGCATTCAGTTTATATGTTAATTATATGTTTGGTGATTGTCATGAATACCTTTTCAGAATTCAGCCGTGTCTACGCAACCTGCCCAAATCAACTTGGGCTTATGTTTGTGAAACCCAACAAGGTTAGTTAGGTTCAAACAGATGAGTAGAGTGTGCTGAGCTACACCCTATTCTCAGTATGAGATGTGCTTAAAATGTCCTGGGGAGATAAAAACTATATGTACTTTGACACAGCAATTAGAAGATGGGACAACAATAAAGATAGACTTCTGCTGCCATGCAATTACATACTATCACAGCACTCTGCATAAACACTCAGGAGGCAATAAACAAAATAATTACTGATAGTTATCAGATGTTTTGATATATATTATGGCTGGATTATTTTTCTGTTATGGAAATTAAACTAGGACACATCACGTCTCATCCTCTTCAAGGCTACACTGAAACTAGTCATAAACAGTAAACAAATTATTTTGAAATCTATTGACAAGCGGAGCTGTGGATGAAATAGTGTCTTTCTTCTCCGAGGTGTACCTGCTTTGAAGTGGAGACAGCGATGATATCTGTCTTAAAATCAGATTAATTTTGGAGTAAATTTTTTTTGCAGCGTAGGTTTCCCATGAGTGTACCCCCTCAGATAGCTTATATGTAATTTGTTGATTTATGGAGGTAATAGCTACAAGTATTTATGACAATGATAAGTAATGATAAGGCTTCACACCACACGTTCCTGCTGGAGACCAATTACAAACATCAACATTTATATTTATATCAATAGCTTTGTCTGAAAGCAAATGACCTAAAGAGGTATAATTATTTGTATCAACATTTATTTTTGACATTGCCTTAAATATAAGAGGCAAAGAAAATGCCAAAGTCCCACCTGTTCATATGAACTGAATGTGAAACTACAGTGTCAGGGTAAGTCCTGACTTGTCATGATGACATTGCTCTGTGCTGATTGGTTTTCTAGCTTCTATCTCACCCTAGATTGGACCGTGATCAGCTGGGTTGGGAAAAAGCTCTCCTCAGATATGGCATTTCAACATTGTCCTCTGAAACATTCTTGGTTATTCCTTTCTTGACACCAAAGACTAAAATTGCATTGGATTGTTCTGATTTCAGTGGACTTGCATCAGCCAGTACGTTTGTGTTGGGATCATGACGCTGACTACAGACACGGTAAGTCCGGAGTTCAAAAAGATAATTCAAAACTATTCCAGAAACAAAGTGAACATGTTTGTAGATATTGTAAGTTTTAACATAGGCTTTAGTCTGTTAGTAGGATATTTGCAACACACTGATTGATAAGATAATGATTGAAGAACTTGATTTCAGGTCCACGTCAGGATGGACCTCAATGACCTACAGCTCAGAAATACGGATGAAACCAACAGTTACCACAGCAACCATCTTTGGACAATAAACATTCATGAAGTGAGTATTGTGGCCTTTTTGCGCAGAGTCCGGGGGGCACATTTGAGCTAAGAGTGTGGGGGAACATAATTATATGATTAAATTAAGCCTTGCACCTGGGATGGTTTCATGTGCTTACATACATACCCTCCTGGTCAGAGCCCGAGCCCCGGGGAAAGCAGTGCTGATGACTTCCTGGAAAGCCTGTTGGGTGGGAGCAATTCCTCCTCTGCCCCTGCCTCCCCCCTGTGGTCTCCCTGCACCACCAACAGTGCCATCAGCAAAGACCATGTAGCATATCCCGCGGAGAGCCCACCTTCCTTAAGGCCTGTGTCAGAATTTGCTCTGCAGATGCCCTCTCAGCCGCCGAAAATGGAGCTCCATCCATCTCCAGTCAAAGTCAAAACTGAAAACACACCTGATGTTTGCATTGATCTAGGTGAGACCACAAACAGGGATTACCACCAGCTCCTCTCTACATGTCAAAGCATTAACCTCAGTCTGATGAAGGAACAAAACAAATATTAGGCTTTTGGTTGCACTGTGTAGTTGGGCTGTTCATAAACAATAACAAGTCACTGCAGGGCGCCACAGCAGTTCACATGCTCTAAAGTCTGAAGTTTGGACTTGCAATGCCCACTTTTGCCGCTAGATGACACTAGAGGGCAAACACTACACATGCCACCTTTAATTTTCAGTTAAGAAACTTTACAGGATAAACCTTGTCCTTGTAAACAAACACGGCTCAAAACAGTTTTTTAAATGTTAATATGTTTCTACATTATTTATTTGTTGACCACAGAAACATTTTATCAGAAGAGCCAGTAAACCAGGGTAATGGACAGTCATTTTGATCCAGTAAGCCTTTTATGAATCAGAATAATAATGACTGCTTACATTTGTGATTGTTGAGGGCACATTCAAAGGCAGATAAAAGGAAGCGTGATTACCATTCATCATGCAAGACATGTGTGCCATCATACAAATAGACTTTTGAAGGCAGCTCCGCAGAGCCATGATTCCTGACCCCTCACTGATGAAAAGGATGAGTGTAAACCAGATTTGACACATGTGAAAGGCAGGCTTTGTGACATAAATTGAATCTAAAGGAGAACAACAACAAGGAGCCACACATTTATTTTAGAACGTGTTTAATAAATCTTAACTTAGTTACGTTTTCAATTCTTGCAACAGTGCTATGCAGCTTTCCTTTATTTTGCTCTTTTTTGTTTTATACGTCATGCTGTGGAATTTTTGTATATAAAGCAGGGAATCAATGTTGTCTTTTTTTACATTATCATTCTAAATGCAATTACAGGGCGCTCAGTTTTAACTCAGAAAAATGAACAGTGTACTTTTACTATAATTTGAGTGGTTTATTTTTGACTGCTTGCTCATAGGCTGCAACTGCACTGACCTTGAAGAGCAGTTTGGAATTGCCTACAATCTCAAAACAAACCATAACAATCTGCAGACATCCAGTCAGCCTCTCACTGTGAAGGACCTGCTCCTATCTAACCTAGGACAAAACGTGAGTAAGAAGTATTTTCAGATAGTGAATTAAGTTGCGTCATGCCTGTAACCTTTTGGGATTTAAAAAAACAGTAAAAAGGTCAAATTTACAGTGATCATTTTACCAGGAGAAACCTTTTTGTAAAGTGTGGCGAGTGGAACAGCAAAAGGAGCGTCACGTTCCAAAATAAACAGCATTTGAACTACAGTGTGTGTGGCAACTTTGGATGAACGACCCTAGAGTTAATTTATTTAAACTGGAAAATTCTGCCCATCTGGTTCACAGGGGCAAAGAGTCCCGCAGCAGTCGCTAGAGGAGCTGGTGCTGGATGAAGATGAGAAAAGGCTCCTGGCTAAAGAAGGGGTGAACCTCCCTAGTAAACTGCCCCTGACCAAGGTATATATAAGTATAGCTATATAAATATATAGGGCAGACTCACTTCATTGTCTTACTTCAAACATCTGTCTATAGTCCAAGTTACAAAAACGTTGCCAGCACTTCCTCTTCCAACCCAGTTTCCTCTCACTTACACCCCTTTTTCTTCTTGTCTTGTCTTTTTTTTTTCATGCCTGTCCTCTCAACTGTTTCATCTCCGTGACAAGTTTGAAGAGAGGGTTTTGAAGAGGATCCGCCGGAAAATCCGTAACAAGCACTCTGCTCAGGAAAGCCGGAAAAAGAAACGTGAATATGTTGATAGTCTGGAAGGAAGGTATGATGAGACATCCTTCCATCCTCCCTCATACATTATCCGTGCAACCCACATTAGTAAATTTAAATTAGCACATACTGCAGTCAAAAAAAGTACACTTTGAAATTTACTAAAAGGTTAGGGGATCATTGATGAAAAGTTACAGAGACAACACGTCAGAGGTTTGTTTGAAATAAAACAATGTCAGCACAGTCAGTCTTGTCTTTTATGGGTGACTGAACCAGGAGCAGATATCAACAAAAGCTTCAACAAAAGGAAAAATGCTTCACAGTGTAGGGCGCATGTTAATGAATGTGTAGGCCCGACTGTCGCACTTTTCAGAGAAGTGATGTTTACCACAGTCATCAGAACATGTTTACTTTCAAACCTTTAATGGCTCTCCACAGACAGACATATTTTCGTTCTAGCTTAACCATTATGACCTAGCTATGAAAGAAATATCCCAAATTAAAGGAGCTATCGGGGTATGTTTTTTAGGGTTAAAGACATTCATTCTCTCATCAGAAAAACATGTTTAATACAAAAACTATGTCCAGCCCAGATGCGGACTACTTTATAACAATCTTTAAGACAGATTTTTTAGGTCCAAATAGAGATACTCTGGTTGATAATGGAAAGGGTGCGAAATACAATAAAATGAGATCTGACAAGAAAAAATGTATTTTAGGGCAATGGAAAATATCCAGTGTGAAACATTTTACATTTAAAGAAAAGATGTTGTGTTTTCGGCTCTTTCATTGTCTTTTTTGAGGTCAGCTGCAAAGAAAACTTGTTTACTTTGAGAACCAGTGACACAAAAGAGCAGTTGGGAGGATGCAGCATCTTACAATAAATGGCAATATGCAATTGCCAAAGGGAAACACGGTTTAGTTCTCCTCCACTTGTGCAGGTGCACTCTACAGATCTCAGCCACAACCCTTCTGCCTGCTCCATAACACTTCTCCAAATAATACATGTCCAATATTCATACAGTATCTAATGCCTCTAATGACCTGACGTTAGCGTTTATCTGATTCTGAGGCAAGCCCTTTAAGACATGGATTTAATATTTATGCCTTGAATAATTAAAATACAAACGTTAAAAGATATGGTTGAATGTTGTGGTTGATCCAGTTATTAGCTACAGGACCCTAAAAGTCAAGCCAGTCCCTTAGTACTTTCTAAAAATAAATGCATAATCACAGCTTTAAATGTCTAATAGCTCACAGCAGTAGAGGTCTTACTCAGTTTGATCTACACTCTGTATTCCAAAGTTTAATCATGAGGATGAGATTGTTATTCCCATTGAGCAAAGCATTTGGTGCTAATTAAGTCAGCTGCACGCATATTTTATCTGTGGGGTGTCTTACCACAGTGTCAGAGGACCATAATGGAGGATGACTCACAGTGATGATAAAAGCAGTGGCCTTGAATATGAAAACAGAGCTATGAGTGGAGTCAGTGTATGACAGAAGGCTGTGTGAGTAAATAATCAGCCGGAAATTGGCAAGGAAGAGAGAGACAATAAACCATAAGACACAATATACAGCTGACTTCATTTCTGTATCTCTGTCTCTTTAGGATGTCCGCATGTAACACTCACAACCTCGAGCTGCAGAGAAAGATCCATCAATTAGAAGAAACTAACAAGTGAGTTTTTTTTTTGTTTTTTTTTATGAATGAATTCAGTTTTTCTTGATTGGTATGTTTAACCATTTCTTGTCTGTACTTGTTGGTATTCAGTGTAACCACAAAAAGGTTTCTAAGTTTATTACTAATCACAGTGATGTGTTTACTGTGGTCGTCTGTAAAACCTGAATCCATTTAAAAAAATCTAAAATTTACAAATCATGTGTATGTAAAATATATATTATAAATAGAAATTTGTTCATATTCATGTCAAAGTAAAATTGTTTCTTCAGGCTATAGATGTGTGAGTTTTATTTATTTTTTATGTCATTTGAAGACAACACAGAGAACAAGACAGGGGTTAATATTTCAAACCTGAATTGTTATGTCGGAACATTTTCATCTTGAAAGCGTGTTTTTATCTGACTATTTGTTGTAAATCAGGATTGTTGCTTGGTGTAAAATTACCAGAGCACAAAGCACATGCACTCTGAAACTTCTTTGTCAGTGCCTTTTTTTTTCTTCCTTCTGTCTCTGTACACTTAGTTGTCTTTCTAATGAGGGCAGTGAACTGACACAAAAGGTTTAGACCAAGCTGTGCCAGCACACACTTCTTACATTTCATTTGATATATTATTTTAGATGCCATTGATCACAGACAGTGAAATTATTCTTGTGTAAAGAACCAAATGTTTCATTTTAATATTTTTTTTCTCTGCAGGGCTTTGTTAGATCAGCTGAGCCAGTTACAGACTCTACTTGCTAACAACTCCAAGAAAGCCACACACCGAGGGACGTGCATACTGGTGAGATGTGCCCCACAACATTACATTCATTTGCACCACTGAGGATTTGTTCAGTGTGATCTCAGTGTGATCGGCTCGCTAATAATACATGCAGGTATAGATTTAAACTGACGCTGAGCACATCATTAAAGCCCACAGACTGTGTTTCTGTGTTGACTACAGCTGTGTTTATCTTCAGGGCTTAAATCTAGTCTCATGTTTGAACAGCACTTCTTCTATAGTGCTCTGCATTTTATAGAAGGCATCTCTGTTAATCAGCTTTCCTCTCGCGTTCTGCCACTCTGCTCCTGACCCACTCTCTGTGTGTTCTCATTTCATGACCAGGTTTTGCTCCTGTCCTTCTCTTTGCTCATTTCCTCAAATCTACAGCCAGACCCTCCCAGCCAACGCAGCCAGGCAGACTTCACAGAAACCAGAGGTCTCCAGACTTACACACACACTCACTAAAACAGGCTCAAACATACACACCCTCATGTACTCGTCCTTTTTCCTCAGTGCTGTCACGCTCCCTGCAGTCGATGGAAGTGCAAGACTCTTCTCCTCCTCCAACTCTCTACTCGGTCCTCAGGGGACTACAGTCACTCTGCAGCGGGATGGAAAAGATTTGGTCTTGGACACAACTACCTACAGCTGATCAAAGGCACCGGAACGATCAGTGATCTCCTTGAACTCCAGCCTGATGCATGCCACCAGCTCTTTCTCGAGCTGGCCCTGGTGTAATTCTCACCAGCTCAATATTTGGGCAGGGAATAGTTTACAGCTATCTTCACACATTCTGATAAGTGACAGGGATCATTTAAACAGGTGTAATTATCCCCCTCAGCTTAGAACAGGCATGTGTTTATTAAAGATGTGCTGTTGTAAATACATGATAAATACATGTTCTCATGAATTTATAAAACACTGTATTTGTAAAGTGCAAAGGTTATTTAAAGTAAAATGTTAAAAAGCATGAAATAATAAAAAATTTATTGAATGTTGGATGATCATGCAGTGATCATTACAATAATGCTTTGTAAAATTTGTATATAAAATTTTTTTGAGGACATATTTGAGCTGCAATAACCTTCTGAACAGGTGAACACTGTCCTAGCTTCAATAGAAACACATAATGAGGTTTATTTTAATACCAACAAGGGCACATCAAACCTCAAGCTTTGTAGTCTTACATGAAAGTGACTGGTTTATCTAACTTAACTTAAACTCAAGACACCAGCTCAAGAGGCAAAGGATTTTATTCTAAAATTGAGTTTGTGTTGTTACGCCCATTTCTAAAAGAAATAATGGTAAAGACAATTTATAAAAAGCTGATTGAAAAGAACAAAGTTTAGCGCCAATTGCTGTTTATTAGACATTCATCATCCTTTTCATCCTGAAACAACCGAGACTGCCTTTACTGGCACAAAGAGGGTAAAGTGCACCCGTATCATTGCTCTTAATGATGCGGGTGTATCGGTTATACTAACTTTGCTGATGCAGCGTCTGTATAATGTTCTCTGTCCTAAATTCTATATCCAACAATCTCCACTGTCTTAGTCCTCAAAATGTCCACAATAAATCACAGCTTCTGACAGGTCTACACACTTGCCTTCATGTGTTCGCTGCTATAAATCTCAGACCATGTATCTTTGGAACACACTGAAATACTCAAGGGACATGTAACTATACTTCAGAAGCTGACTATGACAACTAAAGAACAGGGGCAACCTTGAGGTCAGTGTGTGGACCTGTTTTTGAACTCTGAGTGTCATGGTGGACTCAGCTAGGCCCACCGAGCTAAAATGCTAGTTACATGTTCATTAACTATGCAATCTCTTCCACACCTGTATTTATAAGTTTGTTGTATATTTATTTTACTATGTTAAGCTATGTTAAGAGAAAAACTTTAAAACCTGAAACTGTGTGTGTGTGTGTGTGTGTGTGTGTGTGTGTGTGTCCATACTGGTAGTCAGAAATGAAATATTAATCAGGTTGCTTAGACAAGATTGTCACAGTTTAATGAAGAGTAAAAACACTTGTGGAGATTCTCAGTCATCAATGAAAAATTAAAGAAAACGTTTCAAAGAAGGCATCTGTAGGTTTAGAGGTGAAGACATTTCTTCCTTCATTCAGGGGTCTAAGTTCAACTGATTTCTAAGTTCATTGCACTTTTCTGTTTGTTATTTATCCTTTCATAAGTTATTTTGCAAAAATCATATGATTACTATGCATTTGTAAAATGTTGATACAACAGATTTTGGAGAAATCTGTTCATTATGCAGCATTCTTTTTTTTTATTCTTTTCTCTTTTTAACAATTACACATTACCACAAGCCAACATTAACAACCACAGTGTGTTTGCAAAGGACTGAATTTTGACCCATGTTCTTGACAAATAATTATTACTATAAAAGATTTCACAAGAAATACATCTGCAGTACAAGGACTAAGCTGAAGTCGTCTTTTGTGCAGTGTACTAGAAAAGAGGCTAGCATCTTCATCTGAGTCTATAGAGCCAAGAATGATCCCCGTGGATGTCCTTGATGAGTCCAGGGACTGTGTGGCAGCATGAGACTTATAAAGCTGGCACTATAGTGATTCTGAGCAGCCGAGATAGGACTACTATAAGACAGTGCACGCTATTAGTGGCAGTATAGTTAATTCTGGGGCACTTCCAGTCATCTTAATTTAAAATGCAATTATCTTTTCCTTTCATAAATATTTCCCTAATAGAAAGTGGAGTGCTTAAAAGATGCATAGGCAGGCTCTAACTATGGATGGAGTCACAAGCCCATGGCCATTTCTTTCAAGGTAAGACAACAAAGCGGTAAAGAGACAGGCAGCATAGATTATGTGAGCATAAATGGTACAGATTTTTGGGTTAAACTTTTAAAGGACTCTGTCAGATGAAAAGGTTGTGGGTTGACAGCCTTTGCACGTGAGTGACAGTCCAAAAGACAGGCTTGCTGCTAAGTACTGACTACACTGTGTGTACAATTATAAGGCAAGTGATTACTTTGACCATATCATCGTTTTATCCATAATTTCCAACTCCAGGCTGTAATAACTTGAATCCTTACTGGATTTAATGCATATCAGGTGATGTGTATTTGTGTAGCGAGGGAGGGTGTGGCCTAATGAGATCAACACCCTATATCAAGGTGTGAAAAATTATTAGGCAGATTCTTCTCCTAAGGGCCAAAAAAAGAGATTTAACTGACTCTGAAAAGTCAAAAATTGTAAAAAGTCTTTCACAGGGATGCAGCACTCTTGAAAGATATTGAAGCGTGATTACAGAACAATCAAATGTTTTGTAGCAAATAGTCAACAAGGTTGCAAGAAACGTGTCGAGAAGAAAAGACGCAAATTAACCACCAAACATTTGCAAAGAATCAAACGTGAAGCTACCAGGAACCCATTATCCTCCAGTGCTGCCATATTCCACAACTGCAACCGACCTGGAGTGTCAAGAAGTACGAGGTGTTCAGTTCTCAGAGACATGGCCAAGGTAAGAAAGGCTAAAACCCGACCGCCTCTGAACAAGACACATAAGTTGAAACGTCAAGAATATCTGAAGACAGATTTTTCAAAGGTTTTGTGACTGATGAGATGATAGTGACTCTTGACCAGATGGATGGGCCGTGGTTGGATCCGTAACAGACACAGAGCTCCACTTCGACTCAGACGCCAGCAAGGTAGAGGTGGGGTACTGATATGGGCAGGTATTATTAAAGATGAGCACTGTAGTTGGACCTTTCCGGTTGAAAATGGACTCAAAATCAACTCTCAGACCGACTGCAAATTTTTAGAAGACACATTCTTCAAGCAGTGGTTCATGAAAAAGTCTGTGTCTTTCAAGAAGACTTTGATTTTTATGCAAGACAACACCACTAAAGGCCTTAAAGATGATAAACTAAT
Organism: Neodontobutis hainanensis; assembly: GCA_024349245.1. Taxonomy (NCBI): domain Eukaryota; kingdom Metazoa; phylum Chordata; class Actinopteri; order Gobiiformes; family Odontobutidae; genus Neodontobutis; species Neodontobutis hainanensis. Next base: position 3,443,297 of record JALDNG010000013.1, on the reverse strand, counting down.
GACATGGTCCCCTTCTTCACCTAACTTAAACCCTATTGAGAACTTTTGGTCCCTTCTTAAGCATGAAATGTACAGTGAAGGTAAACAGTACACCTCTGGGAGGCTGTGGTTGCAGCTGCGCAAAAAGTTGATTCTGACCAGATCAAGAAACTTACTGACTGTGAATGGAAGGCTTGTTAAAGACTGTTTAAAAAAAGAAGGGTGGCTTTAATGTTTAGGTTTGAAGGTTTGTTAACATTTTGGATTGACCAAGAGCACTGTTGTACAGTAACAAAATGAATCCTCCAATACAACTTGCCTAATAATTGTGCACACAGTGTACTAAATCTAATCTAAATATATTTTTGCGCCAGTAATAAATTGCAAACAAAGTCTGAATTCAACCTGAATATTGAGGCCTTTGCCAAAAAACACAGCAGATGTCCTCTCTTCTGTTTTTGTCCATGCACAGTTGGACACAGCAATGCATTGTGGGAGTCTCAACAGAGATCTATAAGAAATGCAAATGAAAACCCACACACATTTCTCTCACTGGTAGAGTGTCAAAGCATGAAAGGTTCGTCTGATGTGTATGATTGCAGGAGATATGCATTAACACAAAACGTTGCCTTTGGGATGAAAATCTTTGTAAAAAAATACCAGGCTGCAACATTTTTGTGGCGATAAAAAAAGTGTAATTTGGTCCGAACATCTGATGTGCTGATTAGATGAGCTTCAACAAAAAGAGTTGGCTGCAAAAGAACTAATACTTCACATTAGTAGTGTTTATGCATTTTAGACCTAAATCAGAAGTGTCAAGTTTGACCAGGGGCCTGTCCTGACAGAGCTGAGATTTCATAGCCCTAGCTCCTATGATGAAATCTATTTGTGGCAAACCAGTGATGTCAAACAGCATTAACAAAACACTGCCATTTGAAGATATTTTAACTGTTTTGTTGTTGAAAACAAAATTCCTACAGAACAATCCATACTAGACTGTAGGGCTTTGAACAGGTCCACAGTAACATATCCCTGATGAGCTAAGATGGCCACGGACATCTTTGCATCCAAAGGAACTTGCTAATAATTTTTTAAGTTGTGTTAAGAGTGTTTAAAAGTATCACCAACAGGGATTGATAACGTTTTTAAAGAAGTGCCTCAAATTCAAAAAAGATTTAAATGTAAAAGTCAAACTGTACAATAGGGGGCCAGAGGCTAAATGCAGTGACCAAACATTATAGTCACAGACAACCTCCTCTGATGGTGCATGTCAGCATTACCTCCAAACACGGTTCAAAGACGAAAGAAGCCAGCAAGAGTTTATTAAAAATATATATTTTTTACTCTTTAACAAATGATCAGATATGACCAAAGTTGGTAAAGCGTCCGTTCTTTCTGGGATGCATCTTCTAATCATATCAGTATTGGGCTCAAGTCCTGTCTGTTGACGAGTCCTGGCGCGTAATTCAGTTGCGCGCCGTGGAGCGGCGGATGAGAGCGACTCTATAAAAGCTTGCAGCGCTTGGAGACTCTGGAAAAACGAGAAGCGGGAGCGTCACATCTCACCACAGGCACTGGTGATGAAGTAGCCTAACTCCGAGAGCTTTTTCATGCATTCCCGTTTGCGTTGATAGACTAATGCCTAATGCAGCTTTACAAAACACCATGACAAGACGAGAACTAAGCGGGATTTTACGTTTACCTAGTCGTTTTTATTAAGTAGATCATCCCACTCTTTGCGAAAACTATGCAGACTAATAGCAGTGGGTCCGGGTTTCTCGCGGACTACAGCGTATGCGGAGGAGACGAGGAGGAAGGCGACATCTCCAAACTGGTCAACCCCACAGGGGCAGCCTCTAACCTGGCCACTCTCAACCTGTCGCTCAACTGCTGGCTTCATATACTTTCAAAGGAATCCTCGATGGATCTACATGGGGACGGCGCAAACCTGGCGGTGGGTTCGAAGTGACAAAAACGCTTTTTATAGTATAAGTGACTCATGTATTACTTTAGCTTAAGTTACTAAAGCCACCTTCCCTTGAATGATACAGTGAATTGAAAAAGTAAATGAATAGGACTGCTTTTGAGAGCTCTTGACTCATCATGTTGGTTGAGGGCCCTAGCCTATAGCCTATGTGCCTCCCATTCTGTAACATATTTAGCATGAGTTAGTTTATTAATTAAGTCTTAGGAGGAATTTCACTCTGAAATTTTCATGGACACTCATCACATTTATTATTATTGAATTCACTGGTCAAACAAGTCCTTTAGTTTGTCAGAGCTACAACATAGTTATTAGACTACTTTTCCTTCATGATTTATTTTTGTTTTGAATGTGCATTTGTTAACTGCAATCGAGCATAACCATTTGTTATATTGTCTGTGACAGGTGCGAGTCCTCATTGCCATGGTCTACCTGGTGGTGTGCATTCTGGGACTTGTGGGAAACTTCTTGGCCCTCTTCCTGCTCCACACTCGTCGCTTTGGACACCAGCACTCCTCCATTGACAGTTTTGTAATGAGCCTGGCGCTAACTGACCTCCAGTTTGTGCTCACTCTGCCATTCTGGGCAGTGGACACAGTGCTAGACTTCCGCTGGCCCTTTGGTAGGGTCATGTGTAAGATCGTGAGCTCTGTGACCACACTCAACATGTATGCTAGTGTCTTCTTTCTCACAGCCATGAGTGTGACCCGCTACCACTCCCTGGTGACCTCTCTGAAGATGGATAGCCCCAGGATTGCCATAGCTCGTGCCAAGTGGGCCAGTTTGGCTATTTGGGTTGTGTCACTAGTGGCCACACTGCCCCATGCTTTCTACTCTACCACAGTCCAGGTTTGTTAAAGACATGAAAACATTGAGATAATAAATGTATATATGCAACATATGGGCCGAAGTTAAAGGAGCTGAACAATTCTGAACTTGTGAGTCACTTTTTAGAACAAAATGATGTTATGTAAGGGATTCCCTCCTCCTTTTCTCTCTCAGACTCCACAGTGTGCTCTGCAAATAGCTATTGAAATAAACATGATAATAACTTGAAACATACTGCGGATTTAGAGAAACAGGCAGCCCTTTTCAACTGTAGTGGAAACATCAGAAGAGAAGATGATTTTACCTCCAAAACCTAAATCTACTGCTGCCTTTGTTGGTATTTTTGTTACCTCTTTAGCTCACACAGTTCTTGTAGTTTTGAGGTCACAATACAGCCGGCAGGGTCTGAAGCTCAGTCCATGAGGCTTATAAAATCAGATAAAAATAGTATTAAATGAAAGACGCTAGTTTATTTGAATAAACACCACTTTGGCATCAATCCATCTATTTTCTTCCGCTTATCTGGGGGCCCCTGCCTGCACCTATAAATCACTTACTTTCGGTGTCCACCACCGGGTTCTGAGATTGTTGCCTCGACAGGCACCATGGCCTCAACTCCGAGTGGAGTGCTTCCCTCTGAATCTTTCCAATAGACCCTTACAATATGTTTGGGTCTTCCGCCACTGTCCAGCTTCCTCCCCCGCCTTTGGATCCAACTCTGATCAGTTCACAGCTCTGCCCCTCTCTTTACCCGAGTGTCCAAAACAATCGGCCGGAGGTCAGATAAAACTACTACAGAGTCGATCATTGACCTCCAGCCTAGGATGTACTGGTGCCACCTGCAGTGATGGACACCCTTAGGCTTGAACATGGTGTTTGTTATGAACTAACTGTGACTAGCACAGAAGTCCAATAACAGAACACCCCTCGGGTTCAGATCCGGGGGGCCGTTCCTCTCCATGAGCGTTGAAGTCCCCCAGTAGAACGACGGAGTCCCTGGTTGGAGCACTTTCCAGCACCCCTCCCAGAGACTCCAAGAAGGTCGGGTACTCTGCACTGCCATTTGGCCCATAAGCACAAACAACAGTGAGAGACCTATCCCTGAACTGAATGCGCAGAAAAGCGACCCACTCCTTCACCGGGTGAACTCCAATACATGGCAGCTGAGCTGGGGGGCTATGAGCAAGTCTCCACCAGCCCGCCGCCTCTCACCGCAGGCAACTCCAGAATAGTGGAGAGTCCAGACTCACTCATGGATTTGGGTTCCAAGCTGTGTGTGGAGGTGAACCCGACTATCTCTAGTCGGTACCTCTCAACCTCCCGCACAAGCTCAAGCTCCTTCCCCACCAGCGAGGTGACCCTACCATGGGGTATATAATAGCTCCAGACAACAAACCTCCTATCATTCGGGTACTCAAACTCCTTTACCATGATAAGGTGGTGGTTCAAGGCATGTCTCATTTAATTAACCTTCACTCAAAAATAAACAGTTTAATCATGTAGTCTTACAAGTTTTTGTCTAAACATTTTTAGTCTGATACTGTGTCCGCTCACTGCTGGCCTTCTCTCTCCACAGGTTTCTGCTGAAGACGAGTTGTGCTTAGTGCGCTTTTCAGACTCAGACTCGGGACACTGGGATCCACAGGTCTTGCTTGGACTATACCAGACACAAAAGGTCCTTCTGGGATTTGTTGTGCCCTTGACTATCATCAGTGTATGCTACCTCCTGCTGCTGAGGTTCATCCTGAGCCGGCGAGTGGTGGCTAGTGTAGTCAATGGTGATGTCATGGAAAAGACAGAGAGCGAGAGGGGTCGCCACCGCCGTCGCTCCAAAGTCACACGCTCTGTTACCATTGTTGTGCTGTCCTTTTTCATCTGCTGGCTCCCAAACCAGGCACTAACTCTTTGGGGGGTGCTCATCAAGTTTGACCTGGTGCCGTTCAGTAAAGCCTTCTACAACGCCCAGGCTTATGCTTTTCCACTGACTGTGTGTCTAGCTCATGCCAACAGCTGTCTCAACCCTGTGCTCTACTGTTTGATTCGCAATGAATACAGGGCTGGACTCAAGGACCTGCTGCTCAGAGTGTCCCGCTCTGTGCGCAATGTGCTGACTCTGGCTCTCAGGGGCAGAAGAGTGGAGGGAGCGCCACTCAATCTGGTACACAATGTCAGACAAATATATTAACCTGTGATGGTTTGCCCCCTGGTGGCTGCTCCCAGTATATGTCACGTAGAGAGCATACCTCTTTAAGAAAGTTATTCAGCGGCTGGTGCTCAAGATAGATTCAAACTGTTAATTGTTAATGTAGTTTTTTTTTCCGGGATTGACAGCTGCATTGACAAATAAGTCCATTTATTGCATGTGAGCAAATTTCAATCACCGAAGCACACAGTCACTCTTGCCACAGGAAATATATGGCTTTACTCTACATCTGATGCATGATATGGTCCATTATATATATATATATATATATATATATATATATATATATATATATATATATATATATATATATATATATATATATATATATATATATATATATATATATATATTAAAAGAAGAATTGTAAAGTACATTGTATTTTTGGCCATGTAATAATTATTGTAAGGTGCCAAATCTGCACCAAGAGGTAAAATCTCAGTATGTTTTATGCCACAATCCACACATAGAAAGGCGCATGTTTCACGGTGTGACCATTTCTCCAGAGAATTAACATCAGTATTCAATGTTATTTACACAGCACAATGTAGACATAGCCAAGCTCACAAGAAATTAAATGCTGCAAGGTTTAAATCCAAATCTTCTGTTTCATGTTCTTGGCTTTCCAGTCACGGCTATATTGCTTGACTTGGGTGTGCTTTGACAACACTGTTTTAATGGACAACCTAACTTGTGTCTTTAGGAGTCTTAGCCTTATATGCACCTAATCAGTGGTCACAATCAAGCAATGTACAGTGGGAGGGTTGACTATAGCATAAACGGTAAACTAAACATTTCCGACAGAAGTAGTTTGCTGTTGAAATGTTTTTTTGTAAACTGCTATACAAGGATATTCCCCATTTTAAAACTGTCAAAGATTACTGGAGCCATCGAGGCATTGTTTGGTACTAGCATGAAACCTTCTATTCCCTTGTTGTAATGTTTGTCTTGATGTACACCTGTAAAGTAGCTTAGAAAACCCATGTATGTACTGTGAGATAAAAAAAATAAAAATGACAAAGCATTTTGTAATTTTTTGCTGCTTTTATCGGGTTACATGTCTTTTTATATATTTTATTTACCTGGAAGGTCCAACAGAGCATCCACCAAATCATACCAAATATGACTCAAAGCCACAAAAGCTCTGCCACGTTTGTGCCCTTTTACAACCTTTCAATTCTGTAACATGGATAAGCAAATACCACACACGCTCCTTTTATTGTCTGTAATTACTTCTCTAATCACAGATATATTCATGGGCTCTGAGAGGGAAATTGTAACTCATCTTACTGGATAGTAGTAGGTCGCATCTATCACGGGGACATTTGTGAGGGGGAGAATATAAAACAAATCCCAAAAAATAAATGTGTAACACTATTGTTTCCTTATTCTTAACGGAAAATTAAGAGGCATTTACACTTTATATGTATCTATTTACGGCCACTAGAGTAGGCATCCATCAACTCTTGTAGTTATTGTGAGATTACTTTGAGAAAAAACAACAGGTGACAGGTACAGGTGACTAATGAAAAACAAAACCCTCAGGGGAAAAATGCTTGTTATTTCCTTCTCCGTTTTTGTCTTCTAGGTGCTTGTATGACATGGATGAGTTAGTCCCTATGAGCAGATTGTCAAAGCACTGGGCTTGAATGAACTAGAGGTGATAAAGACAAAAGTCTTCATTAATTGAGCTCTAACAAAAGATAAAACCCTCACTGCACATGATAAAAAATGGAAAAGACAATAACAGTGTGCAGTATCAAGTCTATTGGACATTCTTGTTCTGTTCTTGTGTTCAAATAAACTGAGTCTCACTCATGCACTGTTCACACCTGACTAATTATTGGAAGAAACAGCAGATTTTAGTAAGATGTCTGTGAAACAAGCCCTCTTCTGTACGTTTTTGAAGGTTCTCATTCATCCAGACAATAGATCACAACAATTGTGAGAATTTTAAACAATTGTGGGTTGTGCAAGCATTATCGTTCATTCTTTGCAAAAAGTCCACCGCGCCAACACAGCACTCTCTATTTATTGAGGCTTGGGACAGACACAAAGATACTCTGCCTTTGTGGTTGTTTCCTCTTTGGCCCTAAACCCTGACACACTTGTTTAGACAGATCTGCCATGTTGCTGTTTAAATGTTTTCATGCAGCACTGCTGAGACAACTCATTTCCTCTCTAGAGGATAGTCTCCATTAAGGATTTTGGTGATGAATCTCATTACATTGATTAATGCGGCTTCAGAGCGTTGGATACAACATGCAGGTGTAAAGTGCATATTTGTTAAAGAGTCCACTAAACAACATCATGTTGCTCTGTTTTCAGTGTAATTGAGGGTTTGATGATTTTGCAGTAAAACACCTCTGACACAAACGCCCTCATATTGTTTTATATAACAGACAAACAAGATCTGAAGACTCAGTGTTAAACCCATTACTGATTTATCTGATTTCTTTAAATATTGTCGGGTTGGCACGAGCAAGCTGCCTCCCTCCTGTCTGACTTCCTTCAAAAGCACTGTAGTTAGTTCTGTCAGAGGAAGTGCCAGGCAATGTGACGCTGCCAGCAGAGGCAATGTTAAATGGTTAATGAACTGAACTGGTTTTCCTCCATATGCAGCACTTTGAGTTACACTTGAAGAGTTTGATGCACTTTGAGTTACACTTGAAGAGTTTGAGACTGATTATGTCAGACCACTAAACCTTTGAAGCCCAGTCCTCTGCTCTCTTTGTGCAGCCACCCTGTCACTGGCTCTTCCTCTGCAAAAATCCACAGCCGTTGATAATTTCATCTTTTTGTTGACCACAGCCTCTAGCTATTTGTTTCTTCACTTCTTCACAGTGAACAGTCCTCTAACAATGTCAAACAATGTGCATGTGAATATCTGTGTAAACCAACTTACCTCTGAATGTATTACCCTATTTTTGTAATTCTTTATCCAGAATAGATGTTTTTAAATGTTTTCGTGTGTAGTTTCAGCAAATGCATTAAATCTACATGACAGGTGGCTAAAGTTCGTTCCTCAGATCCTTCTACACCTAGTGACTCAACAAACATGATTTCTTTCCATCAACGATTGAAACCTCCACAGGTATTAACCGCTGAGTTACAGATGCTCAAACAAACAGTTATTTCAAACCATGTCTCCCATGAACACAAAGTATGGGCAAATTGGTAACACAGAAATGTGCTTTCTACCAGTTTATTTATTTATAACAAGGTCACCACTAAAGAGCAAAGTACAAAAAGTACAGAATACAGTGAGTATAATGGAATGTCTTACTATTACAGTTCCAAAACTGATGCTGTAAAGCAATCCATTATTTTGTTCCTGAAATGTCTTTATGGTGCGAGTATGTCCATATACAGCCAATCAGCAATTTGTGGCCTTTTATTGTAAAGCAAAAGGTAAAAAAAAAAAAATCTTCTGAACAATTAGAAAAGAGCTTGTAGGAACCTGTAGTAGGATTCTTGTAGATTCATTAATTTTCTACCGCTTAGTCCCATTAGGTGTTGCGGGTGACTGGAGCTTATCCCAGCAACTTTGGGCGGAACCTGGACAGTAGCCAGTTAGTCGCAGGGCTGTAAAAGTGACAAACAACATTCCCTCTCACATTCACTAGGGACAGATTTGCCAATTGACCTGTACATGCATGTCTTTGGACGGTGGGAGGACGCCATAGTACCCGGAGAGAACCCACAGTAACAGGGAGAACATGCAGACTCCACACAGAAGCCAGAGGATGTTCGAGTCACAACCTTATGGCTGTGAGGCAGGAGCGCTAACCACTCTGCCACGTGCACTTCCCGATTCTTGTGGATACTAAAAGAGATTAAAACGTGTTTGTTCTGTTAACAGATTAGGAGGAATTCAAAGCAGGCACTTTTCCTGCGAGATGTATAATTATGCCCCAAGCTGTATCTCTACTGGGGAGACCCATAATTTAGAAGAATCACCTAATGCATCATGGAGGAAGTTATCAGATAAAAACTACAAGAATGTTTTGCCACAAGACCACTTTTATGACAATTGAAACAGTAAGGCCACTACAAAAAGCCACATCCAAGACATTCTGCTAAATTAAATCAAAGCAGTGATTCAACAATATGGTTTAAATATGAACAGATCTCTCCCTATGTTGTGCGTCATCTTAAATCTTCTCTAAGAACAAGTAACAAAAACTGGAAAGGCTTTGATGGACATAGTTAAAAATATTACAAAAACAGTGCTCAGGCCTTCTGCCCTTGTATTCTGTAAACATACTTATATTGAAAATATACTTCTGCAACAATAGCCTAAAATAGTCCCAAGTTTGTAATATGTTCAGATACCTCTGCTTTATGTCCCTGGAGACTTGACTGAGCCCTTGTTCAGGGAACCTTCCTCTTCTGTAAAATGGATCCAGCTGAAGATGCTCAGTTAAACAGTGTTAAGTAAAAAAAATAAATTAACACCTGAGACTATTTCTCTTCACTAATGCCCACAGGGGACTGGTCTCTCTCTCTCTTTACAGACACCGCCTCGTCCTTAATGCTACTGTGTCCTATTAGCACTGTAGCGTCCCTTTTTCTTTCATCTTTAATGAGGTCCTTTTTCGACGTCTTTTTGACTGTAAGTTGTTTGGGCTTGAAATCCCTGTCGGACTCTGCGGAGGCTGTCAAACTCTCACACACTGTTGGCCCTTCCCATTTCGGGATGTCCACTCCCAGCAGCTCCATGAGCCTTTTCATGACTTCATCCACGTAACCATGGATACGTAGATGTGCATGTTTATCCTATAAGAATGGAAAGTTGAGAAGCATGAAGCTACTGGACACACAAAAAAAAACATTACAGTTTAAACCTATTGACTTCCAGCAACAGTTCTGTCATCCATTTCTTTTATGAAAACAACATACATTTCAAAAAACAAAAATAATGCATTATTATTGTGGTATTTTTACATCTGCAGTATTTCCAGTATGAGGTTAATGTCACAAACTGGTGCTGGTGTAATTCTGACTCACATGCTTAGTAGGCTGCAGGTTGACAATGACGAGTTTACCCCCTTTGCGCTTGGTGAGGAGAGGAAGGTCTCCACTGGGCTTAATTTGCAAGGACGTGCCAAGAGTTAGTGCCAGGTCAGCTCGTCTACAGAGATGAGAGTTTATAGAAATATAAAATTAACTCTGTCTAATTATTACTTGTAGTAATGCTGGAGCTATGACTGAGCCGCGGATATGAACTAGCCTGATAAACGCAGAGACAACACAGCCATGCATAGAGATTAAGTTACAGAAAATCAACACAGGTTTGGTTGCTACAAATCAAAACGCAGTGTGTACAGTTTTCTATTACCAATAATAAAATACATGGGTAGTTCTGTAAATATGTAGACACATAATTGAGTCAATTGGTCACCTGCTGGCCTCGTCTGCTTTGTTCAGGTCTCGGTCAGGAAGAGCATCCTCCCAGTCTAAGATGGTGCTGATCAGCTTCCCCCTGTTTCAGAGCATTGCCAAACTAATTCATTAATAACTGAGGACATATTGTTGGATTATAGGCACTGACGCATTTATTACCTGCAGGCTCGGAGTCCTCTGGAGCGGACAAGATCACAATGACGTCCTGTTGGTTTCAGACCCATCACACCAATCACTTTCTCCCTCACGTACTGCCTACAAAGTCACATCCAGAGAAACGTTTCTACTTAGCAAAAGAATAACAATCAATTTATTCTTTTATGCTCATATGATTAACAATTATGATGAGATGTTAGGTCTAACATGTGCTATAATTTTAGGCTTACTTTTTTCCACAAACAGATGTAAACAGGCTGTATTACACATTTGTTAATGATAAAGAAACACTGGATTCTGGCTGATGAGATGTATGATTAAAATGGCTCCATTGACTTTGTGTTATAAACAGTACTGAATAAGTTTTTATGGTTAAAGCTGTAATTAAAGTATAAAGTATGTATTTTTTATTACTGGAGAACATCCCATGATTAATCTGCGATCAAGTTATGTGGTTTGCTACAAAATGGCTTATTACATTGCGTACTTCCTGACCATTGTTTTTTTTGTGATTATCTATTGAAATTAATTTATTTGTCACAGCTTCAGTAAAAGGTCTAATTAGATACCCTGCATCAGGAGGGGTTTGATCTTAACAAAGTTACTAAAACACCGTGAATATAAAAGTCCTGCTGATAAGATGATGAGCAGTGTGAGTGATGTATTATGAACTCCCAAATAGATTATTCCAACTCGCTGCTTTTGTCTCGAGCACTTTGAGCTATGTGCCTTTCTTCCTCCTCCAATGATTTTTGTCATTGGATGTCTCTGATACAAGCTGATTCATAGATTCAAATTAGCTTGCGGTTCTTTTTTTCCCTCAGTGTCTGTAAATACATTACTCTTTGGCTTGTGATTAGTGTTGTCCTTTTGTTTGGGCCGCTATGAAACTGGCGTGACCAAAATTGCAATATTGAAGGAATACTGCGTGTTTTCGGCAGCTTTATTGTTCCCCCACACACCTTGATGTTGGTTATAGTGCACTGAGGTTGTAGTGATGTACAAGATAGGTGTGTGCACATACCTGCCACACTTCTCGCACTCCTCAACGAACATGTTTCCATGAAGCTCAGATAACATATCCCTAAAAGGACAAGAGGCAGAAAGATCAATAGGACAATACCAACTTTATGTAACAGACACTTATATTCAAGCTTTTGACCTGACACCTGTACTCATCAGCACAAATCAGGCAGTTTATTTTTCCAGTTCTACTGCTGTCCTAGAGTTTTCCTTAGAGAACTATCATTTTGCTGTCTGGCCTCATTTAAACCCAGATAGATTAAGCTTAAAACAGTTTCCAAGATAAAAAATAAAGCATGTGCATGCACCCCAGATTTATGTCCTTAATTAAAAATATATTTTTAGTCTAAAATAAGGGCTTTGGATCTAATTATTGACCCTTGATTAATACTTTTTGACATTTATTTTAATAGTACAAAACATCATGGAGAATGCATGCACACACACTGTAAAAAGCCATTATTTGCAGTGACAGGTCAATGATGTACAGATAAAACCGGTTACCTGGGGAAACCAGATCGAACATGTAGGCCATCCACATTCTGGCTGATGAGATATTTGAGGTAGCCAGCCCTCTGCAGTCCCAGCAGGGCCAAGTGGGTCAAACTGGGCCTGGCATCTTCAAATGTCGTGTCAAAATGTGGCATCTCACCTTTTTCTTCTAGTGTCCATACACCCTTTGGACCCCTAAGATAAATGTAGTTATTTATAGTAATTTATATAACCCATGATATTTTTGAGATCATATTACAGTTTATATTTGCATAAGTAACTCTTAAAATACTAAGAATCAACAACATGCATTCCTAAAAGACAATGTGATAAATCAAGAAGATAGTCCACTCAGTAACATTCATTGTGCAGTTTAGCATATTTAGGTTTGTCATGCATCCTTATTTTTAAAACTTGATGTGCTGGATTTCTAAGATGTAATTTCTAAGTGTGTTTATGACAATAGAGGGAAAACAATACCCTACCCAAGTCAGACGACTGCATTAGACTCTTGATTTTTTTATTATATTCAAAACCAAAGTCAACTTGTCACTCAAAGTGACTGACAGGTAAGCTGATAAAATATGAATTATAGTGCATGCATCTCATCATTGAACAGGTAAACAGGTGATGAATTTATCACACATGTCACAAAATGACCACACTACCCTCATCTGCCCTAAAGGTAGAACTACAACAACCTAGGAGTGAACGAAGCCTAAACAACCATGAATTTAACTTTTGGTTACAATTTTTTTATTTATTATTATTTTTTTTATCTTTTAATTTATGATTCATGTAAGAATACCAAGTTAAATCTGTTTTGAAAATACAGTGTAAGAAAATAATACACAAAGCTTTAGGTTAAAGGCAAGTTACACTGGTCTGTCTTGTTGGCCAATATACTTTTCACTTGTTAAGGTGTTGAATATCAGTTGTTTACCAAAAATGGATTTTATCAAGACTTCAGAGGCTCATTAACTCTATGCACAAGCTGTGCAGCAGTTTGTCAGTTGTATGAGGATAATAAGATAAAAGCTACAGGCAGCACTTAAAGTTAAGAATTCTGTCTCTGATGTTAACTCTGGACAAAGGATAACTCTGGGTTTTGTGTTTATCAGAGGGAGTTAATCTAAACTCAGAGTTATAAACGGACGTTACATGATCTATCCTGGACTTGAGTTTATCTCAATCTCTTCCCCTGCCATGTCTGAAGGAGCTCTCTGATTGGAAGTTTTATTCATGTACAGAAATAATAAAAATATTCACTTTATTGCACTGACGGAAGAGGTCAACAGTGAATGATTCAATTTACTTATGGTTGGCATGCACAAATTCACTTCAACTTTAAAATTCTGACGTATGCGTGAGCATGTAACGTACACCTAACATTATAAATTTAATAACTTGTTTTAAAAACACCTTTTGTATTACATACAAGTTAATAAACTATGCAATAAAAATATACAATTAAAAATGATGAGATTAATATTGTATGTTACTTTATTTGTATTCTGCAATTTTCTCATCAAGCTTCAGCCTTTGTAGCCACTAATAAACATTAGATTTAACATTTTTAACCTGAATTCAGGCACTTCATAGTCATATGACTTTTCCCTTACTTGGCACCTTAGTGAACCCTCTTTAATTGGATCAATTACCTCAAAGTGAACAGACTCCTAACTCTTTCTAAAACTTTTTCTGAAACAGAAAACTCTAAGTTAGATTGACCTGGTTACGAGAACCATGAGTTCATCTTTAAACTGAGTTCAGCCTTCTATGTGAAAAAGGGCCTAAGTTTGTAAATAATGTAAATGTGATTCAACAAACAAACACAAAGAGATATGATTCTGTTTGCAACTCACCTGAAGTCAGGGATTCCTGTTGAGGTACTGATTCCTGCGCCGGAGTGAACAACCAAATACTTAGATTCTTTGATTAACTGAGCCAGGGTCTCCACTTTGGCCTTGAGCTCTTCAGGAGTATCGAATGACTGCCACAAAGCAAAAAATAATCAGATGAAGAGGTTGAAACTAAATAAATGACAAATTTTTGGTTTAATAATTAACGCACAAGACTAATGGAATTTGGTCTAATGGTTGTAGACTAGCACAACAACAACAAAATATTAGGTATAAATTAAAGATTTGGTTGTCTAGCTACATAATTACAAGACCAGTGTCTCTAACGCTATCTCACGTCCCTTTGATTTAGGCTGATTTACTAAATGTTCTAATTATAAATGTATCAGATTTAAATATGTATAAAAATAATAATTCAAACGTTCCTATTGTTATTGCAATATTTTTTTTTTGGCTAAGTTGCAAGCTAATGGCTTATTGCTAAGCATTTGGCATCAGAAGCGTTGTGTTTTACCTCGGGGAGTCCGCAAACGCCTTTGTCTGCATAAGGCGAAAGCCCGGCTGCATAGTTCACAGACATTCTGGAATAAAAATGGATAGAGGGATGTTTTATTTATTTCTCCTGTATAACAGCAATCAAAGTAAATTTGTTTTCTGGAGACTTTGAGAGAGTAGTTTACTGTGTTTTGGATGATGTCATATGTAAGCGACAGAGGTGATAGCTTCAAAAGAGTCGGAATGCTTAACTTTACTGTTCCGGTAACATACATAGGAAAGGCTATTTCTAGAAAGAAATTAATAAATCAGTTCGCAGAAACGGGACAATGTTCCAAATATAACCTTGTGTAGTTTTAATTGAATTATATAATATATTAACGTAGATAAAACTTTCAGACTTTGTCGCAAACCTTCGAAATTGGTGTTTCTATTTTCCTAGGTCAATTGAACGTAACATTCCTTTTTATACATTAATTTTTCAATCAAGGTTCATTTTCCTTTGTATACAAATAAATCTATTTTATTATTGTTATGCTTGTTCCACAAAGGCCTGCCCAAAAGGGCTTACAATAAACCACAATAAAACTAACACTCTTAACAGTTAATAGGATACAAAAAGTATACTTAAATTTACAATTCTGATGTTTCTCTGGTAATTCGGTCATAAATATATTAGGCATATGGCATACATATATAAATAACTACAATGTAGTTGTGAATATGACTAAAATAACATGCTGCTGTCAATGATTTTCCCCAATATATCTTTATTCATCAGTTAAATAGCAGATTAAAAGAAACATGTAAATAAAACAAGTGGTCAGTGACACAGCTACATGTATCTAATATTGTTCCTGTTGAAACTATAATTAAACTCAGCCCAAACAAGAAAAATAGTTCTGTCTCATATGCATTTCATCCTGAGAATTTCTGTATGAATGTCAAACTGTAACAATCCATATTGCTAGTGCAATATCTACAGACACATTCAGTCTACTCAGTGCAGTGCAGGCAGTGCAAGCTGAGTGACATCTTATAACTTGTGTATTTTTCCCAGTTTAAATGTTATTTACAGGCAATGATTGGAGGCAGAATATCAAGGCAAACATGGGGACTAATGCCACAAGTGTGAAGAGCAAATAAAAAGAAAAACAAAACAAAAGAAATAATCAATGTTTATGCAGGTAGACAGTAGGTCTTTGGTTCCCATGGGCTTCCAAAGAGTAAACCTGAAATAAAATTCTGATCTCATTTTAGCCTTTTGCTTGGAAAAAGGAGAGACAAGCACATCTTAGCTTCTTCATACAACATACCAGCACACTCAAAATGACACCACCAACATTAACCAGAAAAAACACAACAAAAATCTATTTCATGTGAAAAAAAATGTTCACATTCTCATCTGCTGACAAACTTTACAGATGATTTTCTACATCCACTAGTTTTTCCATCATTGGGTCTTGGAAAAAACAAAACAAAAAAAAAAAAAACACCTAGTTAACAGTAAAAGAGACAAACAGCTTCCATGATGATATAGCATGCACAAAAGGTTTGTCAACACTGTCCAGTTGAACTTTGCTCACATTTAGTTAAAGTGAGATCATCTGAATCTTGGCTGCCTGGATATAATGGTCTGCTGTGTGGTGTTCCCACAAATTGGTAGTTTGTTGTTCTCAGCTGGGTAGATACATGACATCCAGTTACAGTGAGGAAATCTGAGATTTGTAGAGAAGGATTGGGTTTAAAAATTGGGTTTGCACCAGTGTAAATGTTCGTATTAACAGTGGTTTAACCCTGAAGAAATATACAAGCAACTACTCGTGTCACTCAAGGTTTTAGGTAATAAAGAAAACATTTGAATACAACAGATTTTTGTGCTGGTGCAAATCTTGCCACGTTGACCATTTCAAAATGGTGCACTGGTTTTAACTTCTGCCCAGAGCCTAAGAAAAACTGCTCTTTTCATTTGTTTAAAAAAATAATAATAATAATAATAATGAAAGGCTTCAAACCAGTCTTGGTTGCAAACCTAGAGAATCTGGCATCTTGGGCAAGAATGGTGGGATTTCTGCACATGTTAGCAAGGTTGAAAAGCATGTCAAGATTCCTCATTGCCTGAGTCATCATCATCATAGCAGCAGTCACCTTCACCATCCACATCATCATCATCATCATCATAGTAATAGTCATAAAAGAGGTCCGAGCCTTCATCAGGAGCTGGAGCACGTGTACGAACACAATATTCAGCAAGTGTAGTCGGCACTTTTACACCGTCATGCTCAGCTTCTGCTTTTGTAGCCACAACCTGTTTCCTGGGGAAATTAGCACAGAAATGTGACTATGAACTACAACCGAAGGACTTTTGTCCTTCAAAGTTTTTGCTAGTTTTTTTATAATGTGTGACTATTTACCTGATGATTTCTACATATTCACGGTCTTTGCCTTTGCTGTCTCTCCAGTTACGGTACATTACAGAGGCATCCACGTTGGCTGGTGAGAAAGTGTTGGGCTCATTTAGGAGAGAGATCACGCTCAACAATATGGTCCTACAGACAAAGAAGAGAAAGGTTAGCCTTTTACAGGCAAGTCAGTTTATGACCAAGCCTCATGGAACCTCTTAAAAAAGGACCTTGAGTAAAGGCGCCACCATACAGCAATATACCTCCGTCCACCAGAGGGCAGGCTCCAAAAACGGAAATATAAGGAGAAATCCAATTACAACTTTACAGCCTGGTACAAAAGATGGCTCTGGTCTCTAAGCTAAGTTTTTACTACATGACAACTCTGGGTATATAAACGTCTGTTTATTCCATCTGAAAACATTTTTTTTTTTTTACTATGCATTAACAACCCAGATGTAACCGCTATTTTATTCTCCTGTGGTAAGGCCATTGATTGTTTATATAGGGGATATAATCCGCCCATTGGTCCTCTAATTACTGATAGTGTCGTTACGACTCGTTAATAAAATGGCCGTTACATCCGGGATTTTCGGCTTTTACTCCATAGTAAAACAATAGTTTTCAGACAGCATAAACAACCTCAGAGTTGTCACGTAGTAAAAATTTAGCTCTAGAGACTGCCATCTTTTGTACCAGGCTGTAAACATGTTTTTTTACACCCGTAAAGTCGCCATTGGGTTTCTCCTAATATTTCCGCCTTTGGAGCCTGCCCTGTGGTGGAGGGCGGTATATCGTTGTATTTTGGCGTATGGCAGCGCCATTACGCGACCATTAAGGAGGTTCCATGGGAGATGCTTGGGTAAGGCCAATATCGGTGAATGGGGGAGCAATGGCCACATGACACCCATGTTTATTTACAATCTATGTTTATAACAAGGCCCTAAAGTAAGTTAATTTACTATTCAGCATTTATTTGCATATGTATTAGAAAGTGATTGCGTGTTATCTTTTTAACAATATACCCTGCTGACTTTTGGGAAAATGCTTGACAAGTATAGATTCAACTAGAAGCACTAAGATTATTGGTGTTGGTGTTTCAAGAAAAATGTTTAAAAACTGTTAATGTTTTGAAATGCAGAATTTCAATGGAGGCAAGATGTAGAAAGTGCACAAACCTAACATTCTGGGTGGGATTCCACCTTTCAGAAGGCAGCTCTCCACTCTGTGGGTCGTCCACTGGAGGGTGCAATATAGAAATACACACATCACCGTTCTGGAAAACAAGGATAACTCATTTCACTGTGGTGCTGGTTTCACAAGCAAATAATGAACTTGTGAATGTGAGCCGTTACCTCATAAATATTCGGGTGCCACATCTTAGTAAGGAACCGGAAGGCAGGTGGGGAGTATGGGTAATCTATCGGGAACTTGATCCGAGCCTTTTGAGACAAAACAGGTTTCACATGTAGTCTACATTGTCCTTACCTTCTCTTTAGTGAGAACACTGAACATCAAGTATCAAATAAGTTGAATCTAAAAATATATAGCAAATGCTTGTATTTTATCCACAACTGTAGGCGTACTGATATTTTTGGAGTTGGACTTGACCCAGTAACAAAAAACAACGCTTAAAACAATCTCTTACCTTAAAATACCCCCCTTCGTAGTGAGTGTTTGGAGGTCCAAAAATGGCCACTTCCCAATTGTATAAGTCGGCCTCATCCACCAGCGTTATTTTGAATCCTTCGACGGGCTCTTCTTGAAGGCTCTTCATTTCCAGCATAAGTGCTTTTTGAGAGCTGGCTACATGAGAAGGGTCGTGTTGCGCCATACTGAACCAGGTAGCTTTTAGGATTAGCCGAAGCCAACAGCTGACAAGTTTGTTTACCCAGACACCGTGTGAGAGTCTAACCCTGAGCAGCCTGCCAAGAGAAATGTGTTTGTTAAATGTTGAATGCAAACAGGCTTAAACATTAGCCGCGTAGTACTCAAATACAGAGTGTGCTTTGTCAACCGAGTAGCCTTATATATTGATAAAGTTTAAAAGCGCTAAATCGGAACAGACCATTGTGACGTTTCCAGCTTATGTTGGCTCACCTGGCAGAGCGGCCACGAATAAGCCGTAAATCTACAAGTAGCTGCTGGCTAATGCAAGCTAGGTGACAAACTGTCTAATCGAAAAGAGATGCTGAAGCCGCCCAACCCTGGCGTTGTAACTTTAACTATGATCTTTAGTTAACGCTTAAAAAAAAAAAAAACAATAACAACATCTAGCGTTAGTGGCAATACGTTATCACCCAAGCGAAAAGGATTGTGCAAAGAAAAATGTTGCAGAAAGGAGTCTCGTCTCTCAAGTGCTGCCAGCACGTCGATGGGATTTGTAGTCCATAGTTATCAGTAAACATACTTTTACGAACAAGACACTAAAATGTGCTACATTATTCAAGGAGGCTTAAAGAAGTTTGATTCTAAATATTTATTTGCTTGTTAATGATCGTTTCATAGTGAAGAAAAATGGCCGTACCAAAATTGTTATAAAACACATTTGTATTTTCTATTGAATATATTTATAAAAAATATATATACCATATACACGACATTTAGTTATGCCATTAAATATTTCACAAAACACATAATATAAAAAAATAAAAAATGTCTCATTTTTTAATATGACATCACATATGTGCGACAAATACAAAGTTAAGCCCGTGCAGGGTACCCGTTTGATGCCTGGAAAATAAATTTTCTTCTTAAATCTTAATGTAGAGGCACTTCGTTCCTAATGTTCTTAGGGCAACACTAAGGGTTTGTATGTTTATTTATATCATGTTTGCATGAACAAGTTTTGCCTTATGTTTTCTAGACTTTGGTTGGAATACCTATTTACGCGACAGATCGCACCTAGGACCCAGCTTTGACAAAACATTCGTGATGGGTTCGAAGTCTCGACGTCAGGCTTACTCCATGTCCAGAAACGAGAGCCGAGATCGGCGAAATAGGGCAAGGATGAGCAGGTCTCCGTCTGCGGGGTCCACACCAGACGCCCGGACCCGCGGTAGATCCAGCAGCAGCGGCAGTTCAAGTGACGCATCTCCAGACCGACGTCGGCCTCAACATAGGGACCGCGCGGAGTCCAAGAGCAGTTCGGAGAGGGACAGGAGGCGAGGAGCCGACCGCAGGAGCAAGTCAAGGCGTCGAACATCCAGGTTCCTCCCGCTGGCCTACTAATTTATTTATCTCATAGTGTAAAATAAAGATAATTGGGCGAAATGTTCTTTGTTAGACAATGGCTGTAAACATACAAATCCAGACAATGCATTTCGAACATCTGTTTCTGTTTTCTTATTTATAGCAGACTTTAATTGGAATGTTATAGCAAACTAGATGTCTTACCCTGAACATCAATTAGAGTAGCAAGACGAGAACAGTGATTTTTGTCTTGCTACAGTCAGCAAGTGCCTTTATGCACAGTCCTTGTTAAAAGTAAAACGTAAAAGGTGTGTTGTTGTTGCCTGTGATCAAATAATCCTAAGGAACGTTTTTGTCCCAGTTCGGACTCTGATGACTCCAAAAGAAGAAGGAGGAGGGAAGAAATGGAGAAACAGAAAAAAAATACATCACATAGCCGGAGGGAAAGGTCTGGGACCAATTCGGACTCTTCTGATGGAAGCAGTGACGGAGAGAGACCAAGAAAGCACAGTCCTAACAAAGAAAAACAGAGGAGAGAGCGGCAGAGAAGCAAAAGTAGGGACAAGGAAAGAAAAGCAGAGAGGAACAAAAGCAGAGAACGAGGGAGAACAAGAGAAAAAGGGGAGCGAGGTAGGAGTGACAGAAATAAAGAGAAGACTAACAAAGATCGCGGGAGGCAACGCTTGAGTTCACCTGAGTCATCTGACAGCTCAGATACTAATCGGTCCAGCTGTACAGCCAAAGATAAAGAGGAGAAGAAAAAACAAAGAGAAATGTTGAAGGCCCTTGAGACACCAGAAGAAAAACGAGCCAGGAGGTTGGCAAAGAAGGAAGCCAAAGAGAAAAAGCGGAGGGAAAAAATGGGCTGGAGTGAAGAATACATGGGATACACCAATGCTGACAATCCCTTTGGTGATAACAACTTATTGGGCACATTTAAGTGGCAAAAGGTAATTTGAAGGGTTGAGAGGTTTACATTTTTTGTGTTTTAAAGCCTGACACAGAAAATGTTTATCATTATTATGTGCTCTTAGGCTTTGGACATAAAAGGAATCGGCCATCTTGGTGAAAAAGAGCTAAAAGAAAGAAACAAATTAATTCAGGAGGAAAACCGCAGAGAGCTTCAGAAGGTACAATAAAATGATTGTATGGTAGCTATATATATTTTTTATATATATACACGCATGCACACACAGACAATACACAGTTTACAGTTTACCTCTTAGACTCCAAAAGCACTTAAGTGTCTTTTTTTACAGGTGAAACAGCTGCGTCTTGAAAGGGAGCGAGAAAAGGCCATGAGGGAGACGGAGCTGGAGATGCTGCAAAGAGAGAAGGAGGCAGAACATTTCAAGACCTGGGCAGAGCAGGAAGACAATTTTCATTTGCAGCAGGCCAAACTAAGGTTGATTATCTGCAAATAATTTTATGCTGTTTTACTGTCTTAAATATTCTGCAACTTCTTAGCCTTTTAAGCCCTTTTATACATAAACAGTAAAGGTAACCTAAACTGTTTAGGTCTAAGATTCGAATTCGCGATGGCCGTGCCAAGCCCATTGACCTTTTGGCAAAGTACATTAGTGCAGAAGATGATGATCTTGCTGTTGAAATGCATGAGCCCTACACCTTCCTCAATGGGCTGACTGTTACGGACATGGATGACCTGCTGGAGGACATAAAGGTGCGTGAAAATGTCACAAACATGTTGTCGAGCATGAAATTACATAACATAATATTTAATCTTGCAAACTTGTTTAAACCTATTGGCTTTTTTAAAATAACATAAACATAAAAACACTTCTAGCCTTTATGCAGCCTTGAATAATTTTTCAGTCACCCAAGTATTTTTTTCTGAAACATGCTAATGACTACAATAAATGAGAAACAAATTTTCTCCCTACAACTATTTTAAAAAAAGTTTATTTTGCTGTTGTAGGTTTATATGGAGTTAGAACAAGGCAAAAATGTTGACTTCTGGCGAGATATGACAACCATCACTGAAGATGAGATCAACAAACTGAGAAAACTAGAAGCATCTGGAAAAGGACCAGGTATAATGCTAAAACTGTTTGTATGCTTATCATTACAGATAAAGTGCAACCAAAATGTGAAATTAATAATGTCATACACTCCAGGTGATCGTCGTGAGGGTATCAACGCAGCAGTGAGCACTGATGTCCAATGTGTGTTTAAAGGAAAAACTTATAGCCAGTTGCAGGCACTGCATCTAAACATTGAGTCCAAGATTCGGTCAGGAGGTTCCAATCTTGATATTGGCTACTGGGAAAGTCTGCTGCAACAAGTTAAAGTCTACATGGCCAGAGCAAGGTACAACTCATCAAAAGGAATAAAATGAAACAGACCTAAGAGCTTGTAATACTAGTGAAGATTTGTAAAAAAAAACGTTTTTTTTGTGTCTCAGGTTGAGAGAGCGACACCAAGATGTTCTGCGACAGAAACTGTTCAAGTTGAAGCAGGAGCAGGGAGTAGAAAGTGAACCCTTGTTCCCCATTATTAAAGAGGAGCCGAGGGAGGCAGAGTAAGTAATCTAGGAAGTATTTATTGACCATTAAAGACTTTCTGCTTAGGGCCCATGGAATGAGTTGATACTGTTTTTCTTTTTTTGTAATTTTTGGGACTGGTGTATGACTGTTAGTGGTGTGTTTGGTGGTGGCAGAGGACGTTGGTATGGCAGCCACGTCTCTGTCAGTCTGCCTCAGGGCTACAGAGGTAACTTACCGCCACCACCAATATGATTGTGAGCTGCTTGTGTGTGAATAGAAGCTTGATGTAAAGTGCTTTTATTGCCAATTGAAGAAGGTAGAAAAGCACTATATAAATGCTTATCGTTTACCATTTTTACAACAGGCAGGAGAAAGTGACTGAGCAAAGACAAACCAATGAACCAAATCAGACTGATGATGGGCCATCCACATCTACAGCAGAAAACCAGCGAGAGGGTGGAGGAGATAATGATGACAAAAGAGAAGAAAGTAAAGATGAGACAGAGGCTGTTTTGACTGAGGAAGACCTGATTCAGCAGAGCCAAGCGGAGTACGATTCTGGTCGTTACAGTCCTGCGTTGCTCACGCCTTCAGAGCTGCCACTGGACACACACACCATCACACCAGAAGAGGACATCACCAGGCTGCAGTTGGCCCGGCGACAGTTGCAGGTCACAGGTAAGAGACCACAAACAAGTGTATTGCAAAAATAATTCTTTCAATAGAGAAAGATGATAGAATAATTGCAAAGCATAGAATATTTAAATAAGGTGGGTTAAAATGTGAACATCTTTCTATCTCAGGTGATGCCAATGAAAGTGCAGAAGATGCCTTTGTACGCCGCGCCAGAGAGGGAATGGGCAACGATGAGGCCCAGTTCAGCGTGGAGTTTCCAGTCACAGGCAAAATGTACCTGTGGGCAGACAAATACCGTCCCAGAAAGCCCCGCTTCTTTAACAGAGTTCATACAGGCTTTGAATGGAACAAATACAATCAGACCCATTACGACTTTGACAACCCTCCACCTAAAATTGTTCAAGGTTACAAATTTAACATCTTCTACCCAGATCTCATTGACAAACGCTCCACTCCACAGTACTTCCTTGAACCATGTCCAGACAATAAAGACTTTGGAATTTTGAGGTTCCATGCAGGCCCTCCATATGAGGACATTGCTTTCAAGATTGTAAATAGAGAGTGGGAATATTCACACCGACACGGGTTCCGATGTCAGTTTGCCAATGGAATCTTCCAATTGTGGTTCCACTTTAAGAGATACCGCTACAGGAGATAAGACCACTGTCACCTCAAGAACTTTGTTTAATGTAATATTGAAATTACAGCATAATAAACATTTGCTTTTGTAAACTGTATCCTGCTGATCTCTTGAAGTCATCTATTAAATGTATTGCATCTTTAAAACTAATAAACGATAAAAGATTCATTTTAAGTTCATTAGACAAATACAAATGTTTTGTAACAGCAGGTCATGTCCACATCTGTTCACAATGTTCTTCTTGGCTTGTCCAGTCTTGACAATACAATCCTCTGCAAATTTTTATGGCGAACATGAATATATTTTTTTTATAAAATAAAATCATTGCAGTCTGTGGCAAAATGTGTTTGTAAATTACATGTAAAACCCAACTCTTTAAAAAAATATTTATTTGAACATCAAAAAATAATTTCTTGTAGAAGAAACAGTAAACCGATAGCCATAAAGTTTTTCCGTCTTTCAGGAAAGGTGATTTTAAAAAAAAAAAAAAAAAAAAAAAAAAAGTTTTATCACTGGCTTAACTTCAAACAAATCAGAAACACAGTCTTTACAACTTTTAGGCCATTCCTACCAAGTCAATGTGAGTTAATTATTTACATTTCAGAATCATTGTCAATATACTGCAGGGATGATGAGTGAATGTTTGAGACATTTTACCCATCTGCAGCATTGTCGGTCACTTCCCCACTGTTGTGGTTATTACTGCTGCTGGTGTTTGCTGACACTAGTGGTTTATTTTCCGCCCTTATATGCTGCTTGTTAACACTGGTGTCAATGGCCACCTCATGGATCTCCTGTGACTGTCCATCAGTCTTTCTGTGTCTGCAAGGCAGAGGTAAGTGTCCTTTGTAAAGGTTCCATGCCAAAAGGGCAACAATACAAATCAGAAGGACTGCCACCACAGCCTGTAGGCCCGCCACAGAGGGGCCGTCTCGTGCATGGAGAAACAATTTGCCATTCCCCTTTCCAGCACTAGGAGGGGCTATGCTGACATGGTACTCAGCCACAGTGCTTGTGTACTCATCTGTTTTAGAGCGCTCAATGGACAGGCAGCGATACAGACCAGCATCAGAGTTAGTGGTGTTAAGAATAAGCAAACCATCTTTTAGAAACTGGTGACGATTCGAAGGGCTCAGAGGATGTTTGTTTTGCTGCCAGATGGTTGTAGCATGGTTTGAAGGATTAGAGCAGCGGAGCTTCAGATTCTCACCCAACCAAATTGATTGATTAAAGGGCGTAAAGGGGCCTGAAAGCAACCAGACAGCCATATGAGTTAACTTCCTACACCAACCTTTGGTTTCTGTTCAGTTTGTAATCAGCTTAAAAAAGCAATTTTTTCCTGTTACCAAACTCACCAGCATATGGACAGAGAGATGCATTCCCATCTTGCACACTTTGGATAAGTTCACTTAAAGAAAAGAACAATATTATACATAAAGACATACATACATACTGAAATGTATTATCAGCGTCATATCACATTTTGCTTGCATATAAACACAGATTCCTACTTTTGTGTTTTGGAAAGTGCAATGCATTTCTCAGCGCTCCTGTCCCATCCACAGTATGGATCTCTGGTGAGAACACAGTCCATACAGGTTAAGGACCTCTCACAGGTGGCCAGTGGTATCTGCACTACTCCAGAGTCTGAGCCTGCGTAAAGCTGATCCTGTTCACATTAATTACAGTTTTTACACTTTAACCAGATTGACTGAATTTAAAAAGAGTAACATGCAAGTAACTTCATAATAATTACTGTGACTGTGGAATATTGAAGAATCTTGATTGGTATTGATGATTCAAAGAGATGTACTTCCTCAATGATGAACATTTCTCCATCATAGTTCACAGCTTTCACAATGGTGCCATTTTCTTTTTATATAAAAACAATAAAACATTTACAATTTGATACTAAAACAACATAACTGATCATTGCAAAGGGAGAAATATCTTTGATTTGCTTGACAACCCTTCACCTACCTGTGCCTATAAACATAACATGGTACATATTTCTGTCTGCAGCCTGCACTTGGTTAACAATGATGCGTCTGAATAAGGCCCCCTTTCGTATCAGATGGGGTTTCCCTTTAACTGGCTGAATAACGTGGTCCATGAGGGGCTTATCTTTGATAAATTGAAGTGTCCGATCTGGGAGGTCCAAAGTCTTATTTATGCCTGCTTTACGAGCTTCATTGTTTATACACTGGCAAAAGAAAAGGGAAAGAAAGAAAAAAGAGCAGACAACAGGATCAGAGAATAAAAAGAATTCCTGCTCAGCTACTGCCTTTGAGTAGGTTTTAGATTTTAACACATTAAATACAAGACAAACTCACAGCTCCAGGCCGAGGCGAAGGAACATCTCCACTATACATCACCCATTTAACAAAAGAGGTTTCTACAGGGACCGGAGTCTTGTACTTGCCCTCTGAAAACACTCTGCTGATGTCCAACACGTTGTACACACACACCGCAGACAGGTCTGATGTATCGCTAAAAAAGAAAATAGGCTCAAGTTGTTCAGCCAATTTAGCCAATTTTTCTACCACCAACAAAAACTGCAATTCAAACATACGTCTGCGGTGTAAAGATGGTGTAAAACAAACAATTAGTCCAGGGCTGCTTAGGGTCACACCAGCGGTAAGTGTCCTGGATAATGTAAGGAAGCTGAGACTCCAGGACTGGGCACTCCAGTCTGGCCTTCAAGAAAGAAGTCCACCTTTTCTGCAAAGTCCTTTCACCTCCCAGATCCCCCTGTGAGAAAAAAAACATTTATACTGCAGAGGCATAAAGGCAGATGAATACCCAGTCAAGCAATGGATAAATGTACATGTCGTTTGTTTATATGGCACTTTACAACCGCTCAGAGGAGAACCAAAGTGCTTTTCAAGAGATTAAACAATTAAAATACACACTGAAAAACAGGTACATAAAATTAAATGAAAGTTTCACCACACTACCGAGTACTAAATGCCATTCAAAATAAATACATTTTTATTAAGCTTAAATTTGAAAAGACCCAGGTCAGTGATGAGACGCATATCAGTGGGGAGCCTAAGTGCCACAACTGAAAAAGCTTGGTCACTCCAGTGTTTCAATCTTGATCTGGGTATTTCCAGTAACAGTAGGAGGACTACCACACTCACAAACAGTTAGCAACTCAGATAAATAAGATGGAGTGAGGATATTGAAAACTTTAAAAACAAACATTAAAAGTTTAAAATCAATTCTAAAATGGACTGGAATCCAAGGAGTTGAAGGCAGAGAAGACTGGGAGACACAAGTACATGGAGTGCTCCAATCTTGATCTAATCAGAGCATAACTTTCTCAGGGTCTCAGGGTGTTTATCAAATCATTGTCAAAAATCACTCCTAAATTTTATGCAGTCTGACTGGGTGTTGAAGGCAAGGTGCCAAATTCAGTTGAATGAATACGAACATAGTGTATCAGGCGTGATATGAGGACATGTCAAATTCTGCTGTAATAACCAACAGCACACTTGGCGTCAACAGACAGCGCAATATCACTGTGCACCTTTAGCAATGCGGACTCAGTGCTATGACGAGATCTGAAACCAGATTTAAATTTCAATAAAATCCAATGGTCAATCAGTGCAGTGACTAAACTAAATGCTTTTAAGCTGATGTAATTTGACATAAAAATAGACAAGTAAAACAACTAATTGTTTTACCTTGCAGACGCGGGCCACACGAGACACCGCCAGTTTACTGAAGCAGTCACACTCCACAGCTGTTTCACTGAAGAACAGGTAAACTTTGTCATCATCTCCACTGTTACTGTTAACGCTCTCCAGCATATGAGCCATTGAAACAAACACAGGCTCTGGCATAAAAAAAGAAAGAAAGACACAAACACCAGTTTTTATGACTTGTCATGTTGAATTTTTATGTTTACGTTATACTGAAGCAGAGTAAAGTCCTAAGTGTGTTTCCCCTCTTCCTGGTTAGTGTTTTACCATTAAGCCAAGAGGTTTTAAACTCAGTTCGAATAGAAACATGAGGACTGCGCATCAGGACAGGTTCTGAACCCAAGAAGTTCATTGAAGTGGCCGAGTACAATTCATCATCTAAAAATACAACACAAAGATTCAAAAACACAAATTTAATCATATATTTTGGTTGTTAAAAACATTCATATTCTCACTGTTACAAGTAATCAGTGTCCCCTACCAACCACAAGAGAAGCATATTTTTGATAAGGATCAAATGGACATTTCCCTTTTCCATCCTCAGCGTTGTTTTCAAGAGTCAAATTCCCATCTGTATATGACTGGCCAAACACAAATGTGATGCAATCTTAATTAAATCTCTTTCAACTTTTATTTATATGAGATACACCATGTTGAGTAAATCCATGTTTATAAAATATGAATAATAGTGACAACTGTGGCTTTAAAATTGTCTTACCATGTAATCACAAACTGGGTCGAAAGCATTAGTCCCACACACATACATTCTGTTATCGTCCATCTTATGCAGGATTCGGATATAGTTCTTGCACTCTGTCTGTAAACACATAAGTACAACCAATGCAATAGTTTTTGTACAAAAATAAGCAAAGGCTAGACTTACCTCTGGGTTTTTTCCTTTGTTTTTACAATCATCTTTTTGCTTTTCCGTCACTTTCCATTTTACCTGCACAATTAGAATTAAGAGCGTCAGTTCTAGACCAGGTGCTGATATCTAGATGGTGTATTGTATTGAAACTCCATATTATATAATATTTTAGTTTAATAAAATGTTTGCAGCAGTTGGCTTAGTAGAGTATCTAGTTTGACACACTATTTTGTGGTTTAAATGGTCAAACAATCATTCTAACATTTTGTAATTGTTTATTGTGGTTAATAATAAAGATGCTCTTACTGAAGCAAGCTTTTTTGAGACGTCATTGAGGTCAAGAGCATACACTGCCTCACTGGCACCAATCACCAACATGCCCAGGTCTTCTCTCAACAGCATAGTAGAATAGTTGAACACTCCCTCCTCATGAAACTGGTAAGCATTGTCCTCTGGAGGGAAAAATTAATTTGATTAATTCATCAGTCATTTACATCCTGTAGTCTGGACAGAATTTTAAAAAAGTGTCATAACCCAAAAGATCTAACCCCAACTGCTAAAATAAAAATATATATAATCACTCACTATGATAGAGCACAGTTCTACGGGGAAAATAGTCTTCTAGTGTCAAGACCGTGGGCAGCAGCCAAACAACACAGAGGGATACCAGATGCATGGCTCTTTAGTTTGAAGGGAAATTTTACCCTTATTGTTTCTCATACAGGGGTACAATCAGCGAGTGGCATATGTGACTTGATGGTCTGCACTGACTGAATGCCATTGGCCCTTTTACTGGCCCCGCTCAGCAGGCTGCCCTTGCTGAGATGGATGACATAGATCCAAAAAACAATGAGACAATCTGAAAGACACAAAGATAACAGTGTATTCACATTAAACAGCAAATATGTATATCACAAGTAGCACTCAAAACAAACACTGCCAACATTATGTGTGTTAAGGAACTTTAAAAGCAAAAAGAACAAACACACACAGAAAAGACAAAAAGACAGTGAGCTAAAGTCAGCCCAGCAGTAATTCTGTCAGTGCCATAGTGATGTTAATGCAGGGCCATGAAAAGCATTCAGCGGGGCGCAGGGATGTCAACTTTCGCTCCCCTGCAGCACCAAACACAAGCACACAATAAAAGCTTTACAGCAGAAGCCAATGCCTTCCGACGAACAAACCCTTACCTCAAGTGTGACGCGATACTATAAGCATGCAAAGTGCTCTGACAGTAATGCAGAAACTCATAGGCAACAGGAAGGAAATACTTGTGCTTTGTACCTGATAATGTTCTTACTTACGAGGAAGTGTGAGGTGTGCTTTCTTTAAGTGATAAGTTGCGGCATGTAAAAGAATGCACCAGCCCGGATAACATTTTAGCCCCAAGGCCCTAAAGTAGCTTTAGTCAGCATATAGGCATCAGTATTTGACACATGCACCGTACTTTTCTTACGATAGTTACTTGGACTACAAATAAAAGCCCGCCTGCATGTTTTCAAGCTTACGGGCTCGCGGATTTCAAAAACTGTAAACTCTAAAATGGATTAAACTTCTGAACTAAATAAGTTGTGGAAAAGCTGTAAAAGTACTCACTTTTACAGTGACTGTTAAA
The DNA here is from genome assembly GCA_024349245.1 of Neodontobutis hainanensis. NCBI lineage: Eukaryota > Metazoa > Chordata > Actinopteri > Gobiiformes > Odontobutidae > Neodontobutis > Neodontobutis hainanensis. Next base: position 3,413,305 of record JALDNG010000013.1, on the reverse strand, counting down.
AAAAATATTTTAAACACCACGTAGTTTAAAGCTACGTGGTGTTTAAACTACTATTTTCCTCATTAATAAATACTGTTATTAATAAAATAAATATTAATGACGTAAATAGCGCACATGCAATCATGGTACAGCAACAAAAGTTTAATATAAATCAGTTTAAGGAGTTACTGCAGACAGACACACCCTAGACGGCTCTAGGTTATAAAATTGTCCATAGCAGCTAGCTAAACATTTTATCTGAACCAGCAATAACCCCATTAACTATAAAGTTTATACAGACTAGCCTTGTCTTTATATCAACGCATTAAAATATAACAGGAACGTGGCTTACCGGCTTACCTTTTAGTGTAAATTCAAATTACTGTGCTGCTAATGCGGAGTATTACAATATCGAAAAAAAACACGACAGGTACAGTCTCAAAAAGCGCAGGTCACGTCCATCACAGTTTCAGAAAGTGGCGCTGCTCGGTTATTGCAGGCTGAGCACTTGAGCGCTTACAGCCCGCGGTCACAAAAGTCTGCGCGGCTGCTTCTGTGTCCACAACCCCGGTTCATCAGACTGTAACTTCTGTTGAGTAAACTGCATTAACCTGCCGAAATGTTGCCTCATGTAGCCTGCTTCTGTTATTTGTCGACAAAGAAGCTCATAACTGAAGGGACTCTAGCCAACAAGTTCAAACAAGAATGATGGACGCTACCAAGCGGTGTATTGTGGGAATTTGCTGCCCCACTTATTTAAATTAGTCTAGAGAAGACAACACAATGGAATAACGCTCTATGAAGGAATACATTTATACTTCTTTCTTCTATTGGCACACCACGTCTGTTGCATAATTGTAGCCTTAAAGAAAGTTGAATAGGACCTTTAAGGGTGGGTAAAGTAAAGCATTTTAAGCTACATGCAAAACAATTTAATGCCCATTCTATAACATCACTATTTTCTGATAGTGATTAAACAGATACACAACTTCTATAAAACATACAATGAAGTGTTTTTCATGAGAATAAGAAGACACTTATGAGTCAGTTCATCAGTTTCCAAAACTCAAGTTAAGCCAGTTGTTTCTCAGATTGCCAAACTGACACAGAAATAACCCATCGATGTACAAATGAGTTTGTAACAGTCACTTTACACAGATAACAAAAGCTGCCATTTGTTATTGAAAGCCCAGAGGTAAAGTTTATGCTGTAATAATACTGTATCAAAGATAGGCGTTCACACAAAAGATATGGTTTATTACATTGTTTTGTTCCTTTGTACTCTTCCCACAGACTATGTGCCAATACAATTTCACTGGTGCGCCTGCTCATTTGATTTTTACAAACAGCCAATCCACAAGAGGGCACCATCACTTCAATAGCCTACATTATCACCTGAAGCTGCAAGGCTGGTTATCAGGTTTGGGCACTGATGATGATGATGAAGGTAGCACCGTACAATAGTTAATACAGAAAAACATAGAAGGTAACAAAGGACAATCAACTGTACCATAGAGATGTAATTTCAGTTGTAAACAGTAATAACTGTAAGAGGAACACTTTGTGATAATAGTAACATTAGTCATAGACAGCACTTGGAGCAGCAGGCAAATTTTGTGCACATTTGTTGTCAGGTGGACTGCGTTTAAATTATTTTGTCCTTTATAAAATAAAATAAATTAGCCCACACATTTGGATGTGTGCATGAGTTGTTGTTTTATATTAAGTTAAGTCTTTTCATGTAGGATGCAGTTCAGGCTATTGCACCGATCTTGGCAATCTGTGGTTTGTTAGTTTTATATAGTGTTAACTCTTGCATATTTCCAAGGTTCAGACCAAAAAACATTAGCCTCAGTACGTGGTCCACAGGCAGATATCTTTGTCAGTGTTTCTCAAATATTTCAAAAGCAAACCATGCCCTTTTTGTGTTCTCATCTTTCACTGAAGAAGTAGAAGCACCTTTGCTCACTGTAAACAGCTTTTTACAAGAAGACACAGTAGTGTTGAACCAGGGCAGCATTTTCAAGTTGTATAAATTACCTCCAGATGTTACCATTAGTTTTGCCTTTTGAAAAGTTTATCTATTCATGTGCGTAGGTCCAACAAGCATAACATGGATAGAAAAACTCAAAATTCAGAATCTGTATAAATGCAAAAGCCCTTAGTTTTTGACATTAAAGTCAAAAGGGTGATTATTTTTTGAATGATACTTTGACTGAAATGTAGTTTCTTATCCATTTCATTACATCAGTCCTGACTGGCTCGTCTTTTTTCCAGCTTTATTTTCAGTTCCTCATTGAGTGCTGTTAGGAGACAAAAAAATAAAAAATAAAATACACACTTCAAGGATCTGTTAACAAATCCAGATTAAGTACATGAGATACACCAGAAAAACCTGTACTAACTCTGAGTGAGAGGAGAAGGGGAGAGGATGAGTCTTCTCATTGGGTTGGTGGGTGAGGATGGCACCGGTGAGGCCAGAATACGCCGGTCTGGAGCAGGGGACCGAGACAGGGGGCTTGAACACCATCGATCTACACAAGAATGAAAGCACTGGTCAGTAGTTCTGTCTGGGTTTTTGTACACTACTGTCTGTGAGATTACCTTGTTTTGGAGGTAGTGCAGGAGCCCTAGGCAGAGGACTAGAGGGGGCTGTGTGTAGCATGTGCTCTCCATTCTCATCATTGGCAGTAACATAGGCTGAAGATGCAAAAAGGTTTATATAAGCAAAAATCTGGAAGAAAAATGGAACAAAGAAGTGTGTTAATCTGCTCACTGATATTTTCTTCATAAGGCTCTTCAAGTAAGAAAGGTTGGAGAGTTCCTGCTGTCTTCTCTACCAAGGCATTGATGACCTCATGAAGAGTAGCACAAGGAATCTAAAACAAAAATATCATTTGTCAATACAAGTTTGTAAATACAGTGCATCTATAAAGGTTTCACAGCACTTCACTTTTTTCCACATTTTGTTATGTTACAGCCTTTTTCCAAAATGGATTAAATTCATTATTTGCCTCATAATTCTACAAACAATACCTCATAATGCCAACATGAAAGAAGGTTGTTTGAAATCTTCGCAAATTTATAAAAAAAAGTATTCAAAGTCTTTGCTCAATACTTTGTTGAAGCATCTTTGGGACTTAATTGGGTTCAAGTCTGGGCTCTGGCTGGGCCACTCAAGGACATTCACAGAGTTGTCCTGTAGCCACTCCTTTGTTATCTTGGCTGTGTGCTTAGGGTCATTGTTCTGTTGGAAGATAAACCTTTGCGCCAGTGTGAGGTCTAGAGCGTTCTGGAGCAGGTTTTTAATCAAGGATGGCTCTGTACATTGTTGCATTCATCTTTCAGTAAAGTAACTGAGCTCAATTCAGAGTGACATGGCAAAGGCTGCGAATACTTATGTACATGTGCTTTTTTTTTTTTTTTTCCTAATGTAATTTCAAACAACCTTCTTTCACATTGTCATTATAAGGTATTGTTTGTGTTATTTTAAAGCAAATAATAAAATTAATCCATTTTGGAAGAGGGATGTAACATAAAATGTAGAAAAAAGCACTGTGCAGACTTTACAGATGCACTGTAGTTCTCACGTTGATATATGTTATGAATGATCCATGAGGTTAACCACATAGTAGTAACCTAAACAAGGACATCAAGCAAAAATCAGGATTTCTAAAGCAGTTTTTTAAAATTTATTGGCTATTCTTTAGACTAAAATTTAAGTTTTTAGGTTAATTTTATAAGCCAAACGTCTCCTACAAAGAAATCCCCGTAGTATTGCTTTTATGACCAGACAAACAGTAACTTTAAATTTTCTATATACATTATATGTTTGGGGTAGTGCTAGAACTTACTGGATTTTCCACATCAATGACATAACCACCTTGGTCCCTCTGAGTCACACGATAATGTCTGAAAACTGACCTAGAGCGAACAACACAAAGAATGATGTGCATTTCCTTAATGTAGTCTGTAGTGATGTTCTTAATGTTTATTGTGTATTACCCATTAAGGTCCTGTCGTGTGGTGACAGCCAGTGAACATCCATCTCTGCCTGGACGGAGTAACATGTTGCCACAGTCAGGGTGTCTTTCTAAAAGAACTTCTGCCTCTGTTCGAGAGACTGGTCGAAAACACCTGTGTGCCACAAACACAAGTAGCCTACTAATAAACTGCTGTGCATAGTCTGAATATACTAAAGTTGTTTAAAAGCGGAACTGACGCTGGGATCTCCCCTACTAAAGGCACCGACAGGGGTGATGGAGGAGCACGTGTTGGGGTGCGCGTTCTCCGTCTGCATCTTTCTTTGTCCACAACTTCTTTCAGCATCTGCAGCTGGCCCGGTAGTAACGTTAGACAGGACGGTACATTCAACTGTAGAATATAGAGAACAATAATTGTATTCCCTGGATGCCAAATGAGAGAATAAGTTTCTAAGATGGAAAAAGGAGAATTACATCTATAACAGAGTAAAGGAAACCTTTCCACAGCTCTCTTGATTCCAGATTGGGCGCCTGAAAAATACAATGTCTTCAGTTTAATACAGAAAAATAGGCCTATAAGTAACAATATATGGACTATGTAGCCATATAGACATTACTGTAAGTTTTGTCTCCCCATCTTTCATTCGCAGAATGAGCCTGGCTGCTTCCAGGTTTCTGTCACGGCCACAGTCATCCTTCAGAGACACAAACCCACCAAGGTCCATCTTCTCCACGTACTGTTACAAACATGCATGTACCAAAATGTACCATTGTCAGCTGTTTGCAGTGCAAAAGAAAACACTCCAATAATTAACCATCTGAAACTTACATGAGTATCCTTGGCATTATTAAAGAAATATAAGGCATTTCCACACAGACAGGTCCACAGACGCTTGGATGCCTGTCACACAGACACAGAACAGGGCAAATATTTGATGAATGTGTAAGTTGCTGTGGCAACAACAGTGCTATTAACATTTGTATATTGGATAGTGTCCTTTTTATATCCCCAATACTATGTCCCATGAGACAGACAGCATCTGTCATCAATCTGTGACCATGGATCACTGCAACAACCTGCACCTGAGCCAGGCTCAAAATACTAAACACAGCTTCTTGTAAAACAGATTTGAAAAAAATCTTGTTCATCACCCTATAAATATTGTATTTTTTAACAGATTAGAATCCGTAAAAATTATAACATAGCCTATACATTTAAATGGTTGGTTATTTCGACACTGACATACAAGTCGGTTATTAGTAGCATTTAAATGCAAAGATTAATTCCACTTGATTTACGCGTAAATAGAGCTTTAGGCGACATTACTTAATTATATTACTGTAAAATCGTACTTGGCGTCACGTGTGTTTGTCAGTTTGTAAAATAGGCTATTCCCTGTGATTGCGACGCGGTACCCTCGCAGTGCCAGGGTACCGCGTCGCCTCGCCCTTTCTCACACAATGAGGAAGTTGACAGCTCACTGGGAATGGGGGATAAGCCGGTGCAAACACACCGACCAACACAGTCCACAACGCGCATTGCAACATGGCAGTCACACCTCGTTCACTGTTCCGACATACCTTCTCTGTCGGTCCTCGTTTCTCCAGGTAGCCTTCGTAATAGCAAGGTGGGAGCTGCGCCCGGGGTCCCCCTGGCCCGGAGCGATGCCTGACGGGTGCAGCCGCCATGAGTGTCGCGGGCTGGGCATCGACCGAGGACAAAGGGGGCGCTGAGTAATTCGGGGGAGTGACACGCCTTCCCCGATGAGATAGATCTGTGGTAACAATCCACAGCTGGCTGGTGTAGCCTTCCGGGGCAGTCATACACATTAATGGCTGTTTGGATTAATTGTGGTTCAAGAGATTAAGGCCCAAAGTGTGGAGCTATTTACTTACAGATCAATTATTCTATAGATATCTAAAGAGATTTGATTACACATTTGATGAGTGTAATTTAGGACCAGAATAGTTTTGATGTGACAAGACAAAAAGATGACAAAAGGTTGTGATAAAGCAAACCAAAAAAAAAAAAAAGACATTAAAAGGGTAGGTACTTTAAATGACTGTTTATTCAGATAAATGAATAAACTGTGCTCAGTCTCCTTTACATATCCCACATAGTAATACAATTATAGTACAATAAAGATTACTTTTAGTACAGAGGTAATCCTTTGGATAAATCCAGAATAATCCCACTTTTCTCTGCACTGAGTCACAGTTACAAAAAGAGAAGAATTGCTTAGAACTGGAAACAGTAAAGATTTACATAAAGGACTAAAACGAATAACTATTACATTTGTAGCCAGTAAATACTTAATTATTGCAGACATTTTGTTTTTGAGACTACATGCATTAATACAGTTTAGTGTTCTAATAAATGTCAGCTGCAGCTTTCAGACAACTGTTTTAACTGTGACAGCAGCAGGCTAAAATGGATCTTACCCTTTTGTTCCACTACATTATTCATCAATATAACACAAGATGGGTAATAGCCAAAGCTGAGCCCCTGCCCTCCCTCCTCCATTACTCTGGCCTTTTGATTTAGTGTAATGAGGCATGTAAAAGTGCACCTGAACCACAACAATTATTTGGTATGAAGCCAATCCCCTGACCAAACACATAACATGAATAACACAGTACTCATGCAAGTGAAGCGTTAAAAGGAACATCCTAAGAAAGAGATTATTTTAGAGATGAACCAGGAGAGCTGTGCTCCTGAGGCTCAATGGGACTGGGATGGGGTTAATAATAAAGAAAGGTTTAGGGGTACAAAGGCAGGTGGTGAATAAAGACTTGTGGGGGAGGGCATAATCCACTGCTATGTGCCCTCCTCTGCTAAAAAAGGCCTGTCTGTTCCACTTCCAGTCTAAATAGTGATGTGCAGGATGACTGGGTTGGAGGCGGGCTAACAAGAGGATCATGACAACAGAAGACAGTTAGCATTTTAGCGAACAGTACAAACCCTCACAATTCTCAGCCTCTTTGTAAAAGGCTTAATCGAAAGCAAATTTCTCAGCTATTGTGTATGGGACCCAAGTGCTAATGCAAAATTCTGCATCCAACACTATAGCTCAAAAATGCGGTCACGCTTGAAAGCTAAAGCATATACAGGAAAACAGATTTATTTCAATGCTTGAAAGTGTGTTAGAGCACTAAATGCAAGAAAGATGAAACACTGCAACACTGCCAGCAGTATCAGAGTCTGAGAAAAAACACATTTAAAGCCTATGCATGGCTCTGGTATTTCTATTTTTCATATGTTTCTACAATAATAAACAATTCTGTACATGCTTTACAAAGATTTTTAAGAGTCAGCTTCTAGATATTTAAAGGATGTGCCACCTTGCTTTGGCCAAAACAATAACATCTGAAGAAAAGACAGCGAGAAGTACAGGAGGAATAACTTACATGTAGTCAATAAATGAACGTATAAGCAATATTACCATTTTTTGCAAATTTTGTAATAATTGATGCGAGTTTTTATCATTTGGGTAGGTATTTGAATTACACAACTGTCCTCAAAATAGAAAAACGACAGTAAATGGCTATATTGGGATTTTACACAAGAATACCACCACAAGATGGCAGTAGATGATCGCTATAAGCAACCAGATCCACCCACGGACTTAAAAAACAACAGTACTAGCCTTAAAACACCAAGGCAATTGCCAGGAGTGATTAGTATTCAGTTTCTTGTACAAAGAAAATTAAACATTGCATTAAATCCTATTCAAATTGCAAATGCAGATGAGGAGTATTACAGTACTTTGGAGTGTACATGTTTTAATTCTTCAGAACATAACTAAACTAATGGCTTGGCTTTAGCAGACCAAAAAACTGACACTTAGTGTTATAACCACTGAGATACATAATGTCTACTGTAATAATTAAATAGTTAAAAAACAGCACTTCTTAGCTTCCGAGTGTTGCTAATCAGTCTGACTGTATTGATGTAGTGTACAAAGTGGCAGAGGCACTTAAATATTAAACAGCCTTTTATGACTAAATAAATCTGAATAACAGACAATAAATGTTTGCACTTAACTCAAATGGTTGCACATAAAATGGTCCCTGTGTTTAGATATTTGCCCTTTAATTATAGAGTTTTTATATTCAAGTCATTGGTCCTCTATCATCCACCTCTGATTTCCTTACTGATTTCAAAATGGCAGAGGCACCATCACTTCAACATAGTTGACAGGGAAGTACCCCGTTTTCCCGCGAAGCTTTCCCTCCAACCAGTTCTCATCGATTCGATTAATCAAGGTGATGACATCTCCTTCTTGGAAGCCTAGCTCTCCTTCATTCTCTGGGTCAAAGTCATAAAGGGCTTTACAGCACGGTTCAGCTGCACAAAGAGACACACAGGGGGAAAGATGCAAAAAAGTTTTGTGAAAACAATGTGTTGTTGGTGCTTTGTTTCCAACATGGCAGAAAATATGAAAGCTTTTAAGTTAGTCATTCTTGTGGAAGCAAAATTCTTCTGAAACTCAAGAACAAATTATATATATGTGACTAATATGTATGTAATTATACAAACTATATTTTTACATGAAAGATTTAAGGCTCCAGATGTGACTGACAGATTGTTCTTGAGGACCAGAAACTTTAATCAGTTAATGAAGTAGCCGTCATAGGAATGCAATTCAGCAAATAAACAACACACTAAGTCTTTTGTGGGCTTAGTTGTTTTGTTTGCTGAAGCCTCCATGTCTCTGCGGCCTTCTTTAGACATAGCAATTCTCCAAGTCTGACAAGCTCCAGCTTGTTCAAGAGATCCCGACCAAAACGTAACCATGTTAGTTAGATACTCCAAAGTCACACCAACATGCCGTACAAGAGACTGAAGACAATAAGGAAATTTGTCAATTTGTGTGGGACACTTTGTTTTCATCTGTCTCACTCACATGGTCTGTTCTTGATTGAGGTTCTTTGGAAGGAAGGACCTGAATATTGTATTGTAATTAATTTCACAAAATGAAAAGAAAATCATGAGAATGAGGTTGATATTCTCTGACGTCTTGACACTAGGACCCACATATACATATAACTCATTTAAGGTTTACCTGAAGAGTAGGCTGGAGGGCTGGTTGCAGGTGATGAGTAACCTCCATTAGAGTTATCCGACTCACCATAATCAAAAGATTGCCTGGGTTTTGGTGTATATTCACGCTTGGGCTGAGACTGAGCATCATTCACCCTGCATTTAATCAAACCACAACTTCAGATTTTTGCATATGCAACAAAAAGATTTAACATTTTATGTTTCCAGCAGCATTTCTAAAAATAAACTGAAACATCCTTTGTCATGAGTCAGAGCACACAGCCTCAACATGTAAAAGGCATGCAGTCTTCCACAAACAGTCACAGCACTGACCTTTTTTTCAGCGTATTAGAGAGCTCCTCCAATAACTGTGAGGCCTCTCTGTGGTATTGCAGCAGAGACTCAACAAAGAACGACAGCTGACTCACCTGCTCCACCTACAAAAATACAAGTTTATTTTTAAATGAGACAAGAACACTGTTCTTTCTCAAAATTTTGCTAAACCATTAATTGATGTGTTGTGTGTTTTAATTATTTAACATGCAATTTATCCATTCTTTTTTCCATGCATGTTACTTCTTACAAGTATTTTTAGAGAAAATACAAAAACAAACAATACTGGTTTGACAAGTTCTTACTTTTGCCAGTCATTGTAGAAAGCAACAAGGTAGGGCTGTGCAATTTCAATAAAAATTTTAATTGAGGAAAAAAAAAATTCACACACATTCTGTTACTACATTATTTTGGCCTGAACACATTATGTGCAAGTTTTTCAAACAGACGGTGTCTGCGCATTTTCCACGAGTTTGTGGTAGGGCACTACATTATTGATCTTATTTATCTTAATTTTTAATGTTTATTTTTCTTGTGTTTGACATTTTATTTTAAGGACAATTGAATGTTTTGTTCAATAAATCCAACATATTTCAATGAGTAATCATGTAAATTAATTGTGATTTTAATATCCAAAAGTTTACATACCCCAGTTCTTAATACTGTGCATTAGTGATGGATTTTGCTTTATGAAATTATATGGCCCGCCCGCAGCACTGTTCTATTTTTACAACACGCCCCACACCCGCGATGCATTGTAATTGAAAACAGGCTTTATTTCAGACGTAAGGGGCTTGTAAACAGCCATTAGATTACGTCGCCTTGTAAACTGGTAACAACATACGCTTATGAACCATAGAAACCAGCGTGGTCATGTTAAAAACAAGATAGAATAAGGAGCCTCCTCCAACTATTTCTGACAACAGATCCCAAACATTCTATTTAGCAGCTTGACCTTCTTTTTTTTTTTTTAATGATGTAAAATTTCCGACCTTAATTTCTCCCGTACCTCGTCTTCCAGCTTCACGTTTATTATTCCGTTTGTTTTGTTGTTGTGGCTGGCAGCAGGAGCTGCTTTGTGCTCTCCTGAGGCAAAAGGTTAGGGAACATCACGCAAGTTAATTTGCTACTTATGTCTACTTATTGTAATCTTATCAAAGAACCTAATAAAATATATATTCCCAAAAATGTATATAGGCTCTAGGAAATTGCCTTTTTTTTTTTTTTTTTTTTTTTTACAATGACCCGCCCTGCAAATAAAGTGACAATTTCTTAACCTGCCCCGACCCCACCCGTGGGCTATGTGACAACCCGCGCATCACTACTGAGTATTGCCACCTTAAATATCAATGACAGCTTGAAGTGTTATTGAGGTCAGGAGACCGAGATGGTCAGTCCAGAACCATCTCTTCATGCTGCTGTAGCCAATGACCAGGTCAACTTTTGCTTTGGATTGTTGTCATGGAACGTCCAAGTACGTCCCAGCTGAAGTTATTTGTAGGTTTTTCTCTGCATCCCGAACAATTTTCCTGGCAGTTGATGTCTAAAATTTCTGTTGGTCTAACTGGGTCTTTCCTTTAGTAGCCATTCAAACCTGTTTGTGTCACTTGTGTGCATGTTATCAGGCCAAAATCACCAGGGTATGTAAACTTTTGATCAGGATCATTTGGGTAGTTTCTGTTGTCATTATGATTTTAAACAAACACAGTTGTTTGACAATAAATGTCATCACCCAACCACTAACTGTGTTATCATTCATATTCTCTGAGTAAGGACCAAACAATCACAAATTCTGACAGGGTATGTCAACTTATGAGCACAACTGGTGGAGAAGGTCAGTTATTCTTTTTAAGCACAAATTCTTGCTTAAAATAATTAAGGGTTTGTCATTTTGTTTAAGAGAAATCTCCATCAGACCCATTTATAATTGGGGTATGTATATGTACCCCTTTTGGCCATTAAAAAATGAAATTACCCATACTGACCTAACCTGTGATGTACCACTCCAAAGGAGGTTTAATTTATGTTCACTTTAATAGTTAAGTATTGATACATTAATACAGTGGTTCCCAAACTGTGTTCCAAGGCCCCTTGGTGGGCTGCAAAGGAACCGCAGGGGGAGGCACCAGAGGTTGTCCACCAAAGTACATAAAATACCAAAAAACTATTTGTATCAGTTCTTCTCTGTGGTGTTGAAAAAATATTACAATTATGCAATTTATAGCCGACAGCCTTCTGTTGGTTATGTTTTGATATATCAATTAGTCTTGTATTAGAGTGACAGTTTAAGACTTGGGGGGGCCTCACAGAATACTCTTAAATTTTTAGGGGGGCCTGCGGCGCTCTTGACTTTGGAAATGGCCACATTAATAAAAGAGAAGCAAACTGATGCTGTACATGTCAAAAACAGTCTAACAGGTTTAAGATGCCATGTTTAGTACACCGTGGTAAGATTTACCAACTACTCACATCTGTTTCAAGGAGGTTGTGCATGGATTTCTCAGCCAGCTCTTTGGAATCATGGAATTTCTCCAGCGATTGCCTAATCTCTTCATCTGGTATTTTTCCTTGACGTTTCTTTTTATAGTCATAGTCCAGACGCCGGCTCTCCAGCTTTTTCAGGTGAAACTGACAAGAATGAAGGACAATGGTTAAGATGATATTAAATATTGTAGGCTGCAATAGTGTTTTAATACAACAATTCAATAAGTTTAATTTTATACAGCTTGCAGAGCTCTGTAAGTTTTTTTTTCTTGAACATGCAGTATCATACAATATCTTTGACTCTACCTGAATGTCTTTGATATCCTTTTCGGCAACAGCCTGCAGTGGATCAATAAAGTTCTGTTTTACATCAATGTCTAGAGAATCCTTGACCTCAGACAGCCTCTTCATTGCCTCTCCGATGTCAATTAGTGCCCCACCTGTAGTGCATGCACAAATGTAATGTACCAGCATAAAAGCAATGCTTAACATTGTGTTAATAGTAATCACAGCGGAAATTAAGTGAAAACATATGACACCCATCAAAAGCATGTGCGGTGTTTGCAACCACTCTTAGCACAGTTTTTCAACACACAAATTATCTCTTCTAGCAGACGACCTGAGTGACTCAACTGCTCTTACCAAAGTTACTGTCCTCGCCCATATCTCGTCCATATTTAGTCATGCACTCGCCCAACAGACCCTCGGGCTGAGGGTAGCCTGGACTATTCAATTGTCCGCGGATTTTAGACACTGTGTTCAACATTGACAGCTTTGCTCTTGTTGCAGGGTTTGGTTGGAGGTACTCTGAAGTTTTATTGATGACTTCAACCACTGCTTTGCTGGTAATATCTGATCTCTGTAAATCAAAGATGAACATTTTGGATTAAATAGACAAGCAACTGTTTAAAATAATATAAATAGGTGGGAACTAACTCTCTCAAGATCCTTAAATTCTTCTTCCAGCTTGGTTCCCTCTGCTCCGCCAACTTTCTCACTCATCATCTGTGAGGGGAAAAAAATATATATAGTTGATTTTTTAAGCTCACATTCTAAAACAGACCTCCAAGAGTGAGAGCTAAAAACTAGAATCTCAACATCGTACAGCCTCGGTTTGATCTGGAATTACACAAAGGGTTCTCACATCCATGGGTCATTTTGCTGAATAAACTCACAAACTCTGTGTTTCTTACATTTGGAAATTCAGATCTCTGCTCACATACAGGTCCATTCTTTTATTCCTCTCAATGCAGTTGGCTAAACAGCTGAACACTGTATGCAGCTGGTGGCCCAGCTGTTAGCACCCTTCTTTCTGATTAATACTGTATAACCTTTAAGTTCAGTGACTGTTTATGGTTTCCTCTCTCAAATTTGATACATTAAATTATCTCCAGATCTAAAACTAAGCAAATTTGCATAACTATGTATTTAATAGATATTCAAAATGCCATCCTTTTAAGAGACCATATAAGTATCCAGCATGAATAGGAGAAGGGAAGCCATTGTGTACATAGTAACTGTTGTCAGCCGCACAAGTGGTGGAATGGGTTTAAAAAATATGTTTACCATGAGTACTGCAGATAAACAAGCTTCACAAAAAGTATTGTATAGCTGTGATGCACCATGGTCCTAAATGCTGATTGTATAAAGCAAATCATCTGCCCATTCTTTACTCTTGTATTGACCAATTAGACTACAAGAGTGTTGTTTGGGTGACAGGAGCTGGTTTGGGCAGATAATTCAAATAACTAAGATTCCACTTGTATAAAAAGGTACACACCCTAAATCCATGTGTCCTCCCCTGAAAAGGATCTAGTCAGAGAAAGAACCTGTGACCTGCAGCCATGTAATGGTTCAGCAGGCTAACATTCTTATGGAACGACAACTACTGTACGTATCACTATAATAAAGTAGTTAAGTGCAACAAACTCTTTAGACAGTTTCATATAGTTTACGGGTTGGATTTTAGTCATTTTAGTTCATTATCGATGTAAAAAAAATAGAGTGATGTGATTTTTATGGAGTCGCTCAGCAAATTAAGGCAAAAAAAAATCAAATAAAATGGTCTAACATTGGCAACTCTACTGTTAAGATGACCTATAGCTTACATTATGGATACGGATGACAAAGAGTGCCATAACTTACAGTTACTACTGCAATCCCTACTGTAGTCGTAAGAGGTTGTCTACAAGATCTATTAAAACGGTAGTAGTATTTTTAAACAACTCGTAAGATAGATAAACAAGCTAATATTTGAACACCATACTACTAAACACTAGCTGTCTCTAACTTTCAGTAGCCCAGAAGTAGCAAGCTAGTTATGCTAACTAGAAGCTAACCTTTAAAAAGTAGCGCGTTTACCTGACTCGCTTTGTAAAATTGCTTCTTAAATCCGGCGACTGACATCTTGCAGCCTCGCTCTTAAAACCTATCGATGCGAATTTTTCTTGAAAGTTGTGCTACGCGTCCACAAAACAGTGTGTGGACAGAAGTGGAGCGAAGCGTCTTGATTTTACACCGTGGACGTGAAAACTTGCCAAGCCACCACAATTTCCTGGCCTCAGCTTGATGTGGGAGGTTCCAGCAGCAAAAAGTGGGTCACTCGTTTTCTAAGTGTTTTAATAAGGAACGATTCTTTATTATTTATAACTTCTGCTACTTTAGCTAATCAACTTACACCGATGATTAATGATTTATCTTATGGTCAATTATGCAACTTTAATCTGAACACTTGGGTGTTTTGTCTCCTCAAGTGACTGGAATGAGAAATAGCCTTTTGCCTCTGTGCAACCAGATGTACAGCCACAGCTGGGATCTCATTTTTAGGCCCATCTGAGACATTTTTTTAGACAGGGCTCACACCAGTAAATATGAATAAATGCTGTTATTGATTTAACAACCTGGAGTTCTAATTACATTTTCTAACCTTTATAATAAATAAAAGCAAATAGGCCAAGTGAACATGGACATTTTAGCTCTAGGTTAAAAAAATATGACCAACTGAATTAATATTTCAAAAGAAAAAGAAAAAATTTATTACATTCTTAAAACAACAAATAATAAATCCCATTGGACGACAATTTATCAAGCTGTGTGACTCAGTTACTCTTGGACTAATAGCCTATACCTCTTGTACATTTTGTAATTTTTTTCATACAGTGAAAGAAAAGGGAGACAAACTTCCTTTGAATGTTTGCACTTTTCCAAATTTTTCAATTAAAGAATTTCACTGACTTTACAAGACAAAAGTGGAGACACATAAAAGAAAATGTGGATAAGACTGACAAATAAATGAAAATCCCAACAAAGCAAAACAATAACCCCCAATAATACATTCATCTTTAACTCTGATTTATTTTTTTATTTTCTATTTCTCGTCAATTTAATTTACAATATTAGGACAAACAGGAAAAGGGTTTTGACACTTTGTGAGTAACATTCACAAAAATAGAGCTTACGTCCACAGTGATTATGGTTATGGTTCTCATCTTAGGTGCAAAGGTGTGAGGATTACAAGGCTAAAAGACGACTCTGGTAATAAAAGTGACAAGAGATCACAGCTAGCTCCCTGAGAGGCAGGCAGCAGGTCATTGGACTCTGCTCAACAACTTCACAGCACTCAGGTAAGACATCATCTCAAAACTTCAGAAAGTGTGTTTTTCAAATATAAGTTCAATGTGTACAGCTACAGATGACAAATGTGGAATAAAAAAAAAAAAGATTTTGTGAAGTCTTTCTGGCATTGAAGCCCAACTCAGGGGGCAGCTGGTAACTCTGTCTGGTCAATAGGCAAGTGTCCATTGAGAATGAGGGATAATATAAGTGCTTTGTATTTGAGCAAGTGTTGAGTTTGGAGCATAAGAAAAAGGGAACAGCAAATGTACAAAATATTACAGTTGCTCCCACCAGCCTGGAAGGTTTATGATACAAATTATTGACTGTTTATCATGGAAACAGAAACAACATGTGGAGTCAAAGACAGTTATACCACACCTATGTTACTGAACGGCGCGCTGGTTAGAAACAGGCAGGAGATGCTGTGTTGACACATCTACCTCACAGTTCATTAGTGTCCTGGTTGTCTTCTTGTCTCTAGGAGCAGCAACGATGCACAATCAAAGCTCTTAGTTTTGACGCGAGACAGAAATTGTAGTCTTCTATGCTTTCTTTTTTGTATACACCTGCTGTGTCACATCTGCAACAAGTGTTCACCCATCTCTTGCTCACGCTTTACCCAGCTGGGTAACAGTCAGGACAAGAGGGGTTGTTGCCATAGAAACCTGAGAGTACTGTTGAGAGGAAAGTAATCCATAAAAACACTTGAGTCCACAAAATCAGCTTTCTTGATCCTTCTGGATTTCTCTTGCTAGTCACTTTTCTCTCATTCCACTCAGATTGGAAATCACACGCGCTAACGCTCTCCAAATATTTATATAGTTATTTATTTACATTCTTACTTAAAATATTTGTTTATAAATGTGTATATAAATTAAAATTTTATTTCATCTTGTCCTGTCTCTAAGTGGCATTTACAAGGGTAGGGGTATGTGGGACTGAGGTTTCTCATTGCATTACAAGAGCCTACTAAAGGCAGCACCGAACACTGTTTAAACGTGAGTGAGCCTAAATCAGGCTGATTTGCAAAGTCAGCCTGAGCTGTGAGGCAAACCCTAGCTGTTTGTATCTACTATCAAACAAAAATGACTTGAACTTGGTCCCTATGATGGTCGGTACAAGGTACAAGGTACTGTTTGCATAAACACGGCTGCCATATTTAGAAGCAGTAATAGAGGATATTTTTATACAATGAAGTGATTTACTAATTTTAGTTTTGGTACATTCACGATTGGTGTATTCTGGCTTGTGCACAGGTGCTTATGATTGAGGTACATTCAAATGGTTGATCTCCAATGGATCAGGTGTTAAACAAGAGCTTGAAGCTGTCTGGTGCTATTAGGGCTATTAATAATTATACAGATGCCCATCAACTTGTCATCAATGCTACAATATACAAAGGACTAGGGGTATGTGTGGTCTGTAGTGTAAGGTGCTTTTGCCTGCTGGGAACGTGAAGGACTACTTTGGGATCATAGTAGAAGGAGTTTTTAAAGTCCTGGATTGTCTCTGAACTGCTGGTTGTTAAGCTTTAACGTCTATGTCCTTCTCTCGTTCACCTTTCACTTCACTACCTTTTTAATACACTATCTTTCTGCATGTCTAGCTGCCTGTAGAGTCAGGCAGAGACATCTCACTGCCAAACACTTCCCGGTAAAGTGGCGGAAAATTGTAGGCAGTCTCTGGATGAACCAGGCGGAAAAACTCCAGTTTATCAATGTGGAGGTTACAAATAGATTTCATTATTGGCAGCTTAGACACCATCTGCAAGAAAAGAGGAAAACAATGAGTGTGAGTGCGAACATTTATATATCCCGAGGAAAGGGCCTGTGATGGCTCGTTATTTTTTTTTACCTTGTCCAGTTTCTCATCAGAGGCTCCACTCTTGTTTAGACTGTGCTGCAGAGCAAGGTAGACTTTTTCTTGTAGTTTCTGAACTTTTTGGCCCTCTGTCAGCCAAGGTCGTACTACAGCAAATAGAAAAATAAATGAATGATAACATAAAATTCTAAGAATATACACAAAAATCTTACAAAACTAGGCTGCCAAGAATTTGGGCATCTTATAGCTGCTTAACTATCTATCCATATGCTAGTAACTGTGTCTTTTACTGTTGTAAACTCCAAATGCTTTCCTATGTGGTTACTATTACAAATCCCAAAGACACTGAACTGGATTGATGAAGGATAATAGTAATAACATGGTACGAACACTTCCATGTCTAAATGGAAAATGGAATGGAACATGAAAAATAATTACCAGGCGATAAGAGAACAGCAGCACTAAACAGAGCCATCTCTTCATCAGACAACTGTAAGCGGCAGAGTCCTTTACCCAGGTCAAACACTGCATTGACCAGATCATCACAACCTGTGTGAGATAGTAGTTTGTTTTTGCTTAAGCTCTAAAAGAGATTATGACAAGGTCTGCGTGAAACTGATCAGATCCTCACCAAGTGCTTTAAAGAACTGTGCAGGGGCAAACTTCCCGTTGAAGAAAATAGTGCTGTTGTTGACGTTAAAGGCTCGGCACATGCGGATGAGCAGCACCTCCAGACAGCCTGAAAGGGGAGCCAGAGATAGCGAGAAAGATGTGGAAAGATGGGGAGATGGAGAAAGAAGAAAAAGGGGCCGGAGAGACAAAGAATGCCCCAAGATACTCAAACATGCACACAATACATACCACACAACAATATGTAAATAATTTTGACCCAGATTGGAACACAGCATATATGACATTTTTTAATCATTGAAAAGTTAACAGGATATTGTGTATCCGTCAATTTTTATTTTTATTTTTTTAGTTCAAAGCATTTATAAAGTAATTGCATTGTCAGATATGTGCAGTTCATACAAAATATTAAACAGAAAATATTTGTTTTTTACAGCCAGTTTTAATAAAATAAAATAAAATAAAAAATAGGGTAAAAGGTAGAATGTTGGAGACAAAAACAGAAAGGAATTTAAGTTAGCAAGTTTCAGACTGAGCTAACTTAATAAGTATAAGATTTTATAGTGAATACATTTTATGAATATGCACTGACCTGCTTTGAGGAGAATAATCTGATCATTCTGGCACAGGTCCATGAAGCCAGCAATGCGCTTTGCAAACTCTACCACATACTGGATGGCATTGGTAATGTGGTGTGCACACTGCTGCCACATCCACTCCGCTGACTAATTTAGAAACCCACAGTTAAAGTTTATTGAAATTACTGAATACTATTTTAAAATGAGATTACACAAATCCAAAGGACTGTTTATTTTTGAAAAACACTGCATTCATCTGCTGATTTAAAACAATTTTATTGTTTATATATTATATAGTATAATATATTGTTCATACATTTCTACATGCACATTTCTTTAAATGTTTAAAAGACGCAAAGCCTGCGGTAAAGTTGTGAAAAAGTGCATATTACAAACCTTGCTTTGAAAAGTTCGTGTTTCCTCAGGTGTGTATTGCACCCAGGTGAATCTCTTCATGTCCTCAACGCTGTACTGACACGTCTCCAAGTGAGACTTGACAATGCTCTGAGTTATATGCTCTGTTTAAAAAAAAAAAAAGGTCACAGTCCAAATTATTGCATTATTGTATTACTTTACTATGCTTGGCCACTAAAACAGTTGTCCCCAAATATAATCACATTAACTCTATGTACTTGATGTACCCATATCCAACTGTTTACTCACAATAAAGTCTCCAGGGGCCAAGACAGTGTCTCTAATGTAACCATTGAGATACCACATAATATAACACACAATTTCCTCCTCTCAAGGTCTTACTATCTCATCATTTGCTTGTCCTTGTAGTGATAATTATGCTTTATATCTTGTCCCCATCAGTTTGTTTTCTACAGTTATTCAAGGTTACTTGCAGCTACTTTGTATGTATTACACTGATGTTGTTTTTCTTACTGTGTCTGTCTTTGTCCTATTTTTCCAGTCATCAAAACCAAAAACATTCCTACTAGTTATGTCACAACTTTAGTTATTGTATCACATTGCAGAACAACTAAGTCTAAATAGCCAAGTAAGTCTGAGTTAGTATATGCACTATACAATATATATACGCAGGTTATCTGCAAGTTTCTAAGATTTAGATTTAAGACTTTTTAAGACCTTATTAAGACCTTATTAAGACCTTATTTAATTAATATTTAAAATTAAATTTAACACAAATTTCAATGCAAAAAATTTGCAAACAGCAAACAAAAGCATTTAAACTTTTCTCCATCTGGTAAAGTCTAGTCCACGCACCTAACGATCTGCGAACGTGTAAATTGTTAGTTGGTTCAGACCTATTTTGTTCTGCGTGACAAAGACGTAACGTTACATTATTTTTAAATGATTAAATGATTCAAGACATTTTAATACTAATAAAGGCCTTATTTTTACATTATGGAATTTAATTCTTTTGAGACTTTTTAAGGATCCGCGGATACCCTGTGTTTAGATATCAGTATTTGTAATTTTAAATATAGATACTGGTATGAGTCATTGGAACCTTAAGTTGAAACATAAAAAAAGCTTACTTTCAATGTCATTATTTGTGTTTTATATTACACTCCATACTTGATTAGTATAAAAGTATCTTATGCCAGAGCATCCAATAATGACCACTTAATAAATATATTTGATCCATGCTGATGAAGATAATATAAATATCAATGACTAATCAGCAAACTGTGCAGTGCATCACTAGTCAACAGTCAACTTACCGAGGTCTGCTATTGAGCATTCATCCGGCAGATTGTCTAGCAGTGACTGTGTATGCATGAGCTGAATCCCATTGCTGTCAGGGCCGTCCAGTATCGTCTGCTGCGGGGAATTCTGATTGGACAAGGAGGAAGAGGATGAGGAGGATGACGATGAGTTGGAGGTGTTGCATGTGCTGGCCCCTCCTCCACCGATCATCTCCAAGCTGCAGTACTCGCTGGCCTCCTCTGGGGTTAGTGGCAAGTCGAACAGGTCGGGCAGCGCCGCAATGTCGTCCAGGTCGCTCAGGGTGGAGCTTGAGCCCCCGCTGCTGTAGGAGCGGCTCAGGCCTTCCTCACCGTCCTCCCCTCCGCTGCCACACACACCGTCCTCCATGGGTAAGGACAATGCAGTGGAGCCTGTGCTCCCAGAGCTCACACACTCCTGGGACTTCTGGTGCTTCTGGACCTCAGCATACAGGCTGTCACGCTGCTTCTTTGACATGCGCCCGAACTTTACAGCTGTGTAGAAAAATATAATTGTAAATAAAAAAACATTTTATAAAATATGGCTTTCAATTCATCCCAAAGTTCATTTCATTCTTGAAAATCAGTTAGGTGAAAAATGTAAAAAAAAAAATGAAGGAAAAGAGATATATATAAAGTTTAATTTTAGTAACCTTTATTCTGTTCTGTCTTGTCAGTTGTAGTGTTGTTGTGTTGATTCTTAGTTATCTTAGTCCTTTGTAGTTTTATTGGTCTTTTTTAAAGACAATAGTGATAACACTCTATCCCTTTTCTGTACTTTCTATATGAAGTAATCATTATATAAAAACATTTTATGCTTTACATTAGATTTAAAAGTGGTAATCTTGTTTATTAGTAGGTAGACTAGTTGATTTATATAATATTTTTTTTCTTCTTAGAACTAATCCTTGCACCTTCCATTCACAGTATCCTGCTATTAGTCATGTCTGTAGTCTCCAGAAAGAGTGGTGAGGCATTTTTGTGACAGCTGACATGAAACATTAGCGCTGAAGACTTGAAATTCTCTAGGATCAGCTTTACATTAAAGGGACATACACACACCAAGCTGAAAACAAAAAAACGCATATAAAACTAAATGTAATATTTCATTTGTAAGTGTCCGGAGTCATATTGTCAAAGGGAATGGTATTACTGTGTGGATTTTATTTGCTTTTCTTAAACTGATGAAGTCGCAGTTTAATTTATAAATAGCTAATAGTCAATGGTCTTAGAAGGTGGCATTATATTTTTTGCTGTGTTTACCATCTCGGCTCATGCCCAACGCCAGACATTTTTGAAGGCGGCAGTGCTGACAACGGTTGCGGTTGGTTCGGTCAATTAGACAGTTCCTTTGCCTGGAACATGAATACATTGCGTTGTTTTGCTGGCTGCGGCGGAAAAAACCCTAAACACAGACAAGAAAGATTATGTAAAAACTGCATCCATTTGGATCAACAATCAGGTTTAGGCCTGTGTTTTGTCCTCACCTTGCAGCCCTCACAGGTGATGACTCCATAGTGGATTCCCGAGGACTTGTCCCCACAGATCTTACAGGGGATTACCTCAATCTGGGCTGAAGAAAAAAAAAAAAAAAAAAAAAACACGTTTACAATATTGCTCAGTTCAACTGATCAATCTTTGGCAGTGTTGTTCATTACTCATAAAGTAATTATCTCCACGACACTAGTATCCTTCAACAGAACATAACACGCAGAGCTCAGTTTGACTTTTGCAGTGTTTTCCCACAAATACATTTGGAAATCTACACTCTAGCCACTCTAGTTTACTCTCTTTACAAAAGAACCAGCTCATTTTTCTTAACTGTGAAGCCCCAGAGTAATGGTAGTAACTATAGGCTTTTTAGTTTCTGGTTTCTTAATGTTTCTAACCAGTTTTCTGGAGGCCTTTCAGTCTCCCTTTTATGTTTTCAACACAACATTTTTCAACATTTCACCATAGCAGAGTAAACACTGTACACAGAAAACATCTTGTCACGAGCTGTAAAAACATCACAATATAGCAAGGCACCATGTCATAAATAACATATTTTTCTATAGATGGCCTTACACCTGCAGACTAACTCGCAACACGCTCAGGTTGTGAGCGTCAGTTGCAGTAGTGTGAGTCTGCGCCCTGTGTATGGCCCCCATAAGTACTACACAGTGTACAAACACACAGACAATCACATGATGCATGCACATATGACACACTCAAAGGCTCCTTCTTTCTTGACCTAAAATAAAACAACTATATAATTACTGATTAGTGCTGCTCAGACTCAATCAATTCATTTATATATATATATTTTTCATTATTTACATGGAATGTGCTAGGAAAATATCACTCACATCAAGGATTAAGATAGCTTTGTTCTGTCATTAAAGTGCAACTAAACCCCTGGTCAGAACTGAATTCCGCCCACTGGCAATATTTGAAAAATGCTGGAAAAGTGGGCGGAGACAGATGCGGATTGATTGACAGCTCAGATGTGAGAAGTGCAAAGATGTAGAGTGACTGGAGTGACGCAAGTAGCTTTGCGACAGAGCGGTCATTTGAAGTGGAGGACTTTTCTCCCCCTCCTTCACCCGAAGAGGAGGAGGGTGAATTGTCATTACAGACAGGGCCAGAGCCTTATCAATTCGAGCCGCTGGCTCAAGTCGCGGGCCCAGATACCGGCAATGCTATCGAAGCAGCAGCACAAGAGAGAATGGGGCCAGTGTCGGAGTGGTAAAAATTAGCATTATGGCTAATGCTCAGGAAAGGCTAACGAACTTTTTAAAAATTGGAAACCTATGCATTTAGTTTGATTTTGGCACGTAGTGTTAATAATTAAGCAAAAAAATATTTGAAATCTAGTTAGAAATGATTGTCTCAACACTGTCCCCAGGAGAGAATGTCTGTTGTAGGGAGATACCCAAGGTATAGCTATGAAAAATCACAAGACCCAGATTGTTCAGTACACTTAATTCATTTACTAAGTAATCGACACAAAACCCACAATCCTCGCATATCAAATAATAAATAAATCATCCTAACAAAGTAGTAAAAGTAAGCATTCTCATATTATAGGTAATGCATAGGTGTGACCAGATTGGTGGAGTAGACTGCATAACAGCCCATCCAGGCTTTGAGCCAGTAGCTCTAAACCCCTATGTATTACAAGCTGTATATGGCACTTATCTCCAGTTATTTGGTGAAATGGAAGATACACTTACAAACATGTTAGTTCCAGTATGAAAAGATCAATATTATTATAAATCATTTTATTTTTTTTTACCCTCCACTTCAACATACACGTGCACCTCCTCTGCTTATCGCAATGTCGTGAGGTGGTGCTGGGGTACCTTGGCCAACACGCAAGAGTGGTCATACCTTCCTGCGATGTGACCAGGATCAGGAAGAGTTTCCTGAAGAAGGACCATACAGAGGTTTTCTTCCCCACTGGATTTTTGAATATGTTTTTTTTATAAATAAAATGAAGGACTTCTAAAGAAGCATTTATAATTGGACTTACACACTACACAATTCTGTAAATCAGCTATAAAACTCAAAGTAAACATGTAGCAATATACATACACACACATATATATATATATATATATATATATATATATATATATATATATATATATATATATATATATATATATATATATATATATATATATATATATATATATATATATATATATATATATATATATACACACACACACACACACACACACACACCAAAACCCTTTCCCATATGCCAAGGGTAAAAGAAGTGTCTAATGTCCTTTTTTTGCTCCCTCATGAACTTCTGTACACCTGAATGTCGGTCGGTCACCAAGGACTGGACCACGACACCTTTGCTCAAGAAGAGACAGGCTTCTTACAAATCCTTCCTTCTCCATTCGTTGGCTGTTTCTGACTTTATTGCTCTGCAAACTCAAAAGTACTTTAGAGCAATGCGCAGTATATAGTTTTTCACATAACAAAATACTTCATTGTGTAGTACCTGGACTAGTTGGATGTCTAGGACCACATTGACTTTGAGATCCATCATTGTATAGCTGCCATATTTTGCTGAATGTCCTACAATTGTTATTTGCACTTTAGTCAACAAAGCCCGGTAGCAGCAGCAGCAGCTGCTGTATGTATGTATGTACATAAAAAAGTTATTTATTACCGGGTGAATCAGCTCATGTCCCCACCAAGAGTCACAGCCCCAGCAGCAATGGTGTTTTCAATTAGGATATCCTGCTCAATCTTCCACTGCCAGTTTATTGTGGGAATAAGGAGTCTGGCCTGATGCTTGTGGAAGCACTGCTCAGAGATTCCCTTGATTTTGAAAGCATCTAAGAACTAAAGAAAAAAAACAGACATCTTCATAAAATGACTTGGTGTGCAAACATAAGGGCACCATATATTATCTCTCACCTTTGATGTCTGGCAAAATGATGAGCCAGTGAACAGAACAGCTGCACAAAGCTGTAGGTTTCCCGCTGGTATATTGTTTACCGTTGGCTGGCTCGACAAGTCCCTGGAATACTCGCAGTGAGCACAGTGCTGTTTGACTTGGAGAAGTATCCCAATGGTTGATTGTGAAACAGCACAACTCCAGCTGCAGACAGGGCATTTTCTAAAAAGCTCCAGCAATTTATCTTCATAAACTATGTACTTAGTAAGTTTGTGTGGTAACACTTCATTGAAGACGCTATGTAAAAGTAAAGAAAATAAAAAGTTTTTTAGAAACAGTCAAATATAACTGAAAAACCTAATGAGACTAAACGGATTACCTGGTACAGTCCATAGTGCTCTCACTTCCATCTGGATAGTAGCTTGAGTCATCAGTGGACACGTCACATCTTTTCCTCTTTATTGGTGTAGAGGTTGCCCTGGGACACTCTGTGAAAGACTCCATCAGTGTGCCTGTGTCACACCACACACTCCTGTTAGGCATTCTGGCCTGGGTGGCTGTGCAAATTATAATAAATTTGTCATCAGTAAGCATTAAAAGTGCAAAACAACATTAACTCATCTTGACTATATGATAGTACAGTACAATACAATAGTATTCAAACTCACATTTGCTTCTCCTGATAGGCTTCACCTTAGCCTGCACACCTGCAGATCTGGAGCTGACTGGTTCTGTCTGGCACCCAATTTCTCTGGTCATCTAAAATTAGTCCTAAATTTAATCATTTCAGATATTTTACAATGCAATAAATAAATATTAGTGACACAAATGTTCTCACAAAGCGAAGAATCTCAAATAAGACATGGCCAAACACAAACAGTCACATATAGCCTCGTGGAGCAGCAATATGCAATTTACAACAATAGTGCGCATTTTTGCTGCTTTTAATTAAATGAGCAAGCTTTACACAACACGCACAAGTCCAACACAGCTATCCAAGACAGCGTAAAAATGCCCTCTGTTAGAACACACAAGTCAAGAGACGTATGTTTGGCCAAGTCCAAAGTCACAAAAATAAAGCTTCTTTAGTGCTGCATCACTGATACACGTACAGCAAAGTATGAGAAAAGACTAACGTAATATTGAGTAATAACATAGTAATGCTAGATATATGTGTGTGCTGAGAAACAAGGGAGTATCTACACTAGTCTGCTACAGACCCGTTAGCGCCACGGTATCTGAAGCTGAAGCTAACGTTTAGCATACTGTATCTAACTAGCAATATGACAAACTGATGAATTAATTTTAGTTTAATAGGATATATATATATATATATATATATATATATATATATATATATATATATATATATATATATATATATATATATATATAATATATGCTCACTTACCTGAAGACACTGCTGCAGTGGTGGAGTCCGTGCAAGAGGAGCAGCGTTTGGCACTGCAGTGCTTTTTAGCGTGAGCATTTTGGAGAAGCCCATTTCCACCTCCATTGCGTTAGAGAAGCAATCCCGCGTAAAATGCAGGTTGCACACTCCAGCTCTCAGCGGTAACTCTCGGTCTCCCAGGCCAAGTGCATGTAACCACTTATTCCTAATTTCGAAGTCTGCTGGAAAGCTATGCAGTCCAACAGTGCTGTTGCACACAGCAACACTACACCTACGCCCCATTCTAACAACCACACTAAATACAGCTCTAATGCAAAAAAAAATCTATGCTAACCTAAAGCTATCCTAACTGATGCAATACTGTGCCACTAACTAACTATGCTTATAACAATACTACACTAAGAACTAACTGCTATGCTATTTAATTATCTAGGCTATGAGAAATAATCTAAATATCTATATAAATGGCTATGCTAACTAGATGCTAATATACGCTGACTGGCTACAGGTTTTGACAGAACAAGATGTTTTTATACCAGGAGTAAACAATGCCAAGGGTGACGTGCCAGGGTCATGGGTCGTGAGCCGTTAGTCGAGCCAGTATACGTCACAGTTTTAGCAACTACAATAATTATCGTTCAACCTGAAGGGGGCAGCACTTAGACAGTTTTACACCATATTTTTTAAAATTAATATACTTTATACTCAATTGTCAAAACTTTTAGTCAGATCAATGGACAGCACTAATAAGGCCCCATTCATACAGATCATTAACTAAAAAAAGTTGTTTTAGGGTTTAGTTACTCTTTAAACACTAAAAAATAACCTTTCTTTTTGAGTTTAATAGTGTAGTTGTCTGTTGACTAAAATACTCTTAACTGATGAGGGCAGCTGCAGGCATGCAATGGAAAAATTACTCCCTCCCTTCCCTTCCTGTCTTTCTCTCAGGTTCCCCACCACCCCTCCCACACCTCATGATTATATAACTCCTGTCTGTGAGCATTCCTCACAACACTCATTCAGCAAGCTCACTCCAGCAACACAGAATCCCCACCCTCCTCTAGAGGGTCCCCTCCTCACTGGCTGAACGCTCAGAGACTCTCTGTTATTGGCTGTCTTGCATGTCGCTCGGCTGCTGTAGCCTGTCAGCCCATGTGGACGGTCTGTCCTACTGACACACTTTCTCACTGCAGGAAGAGTGGAAGGAGGGAGTCAAGCGCAATCCCGACTCACCGCAGACCATTTTTAAGGAGGAACCAACAAACCACAAAACTCCTGTAAAACATTTCCCCAAAGGCTCATAGCCTGAATCAGGAAATTGACAGTTACATAACAAAAATATAAACAGATCATTGTCATCCACACATCTAGATGTACTGGTTTCATAGTAATTATTAAACCGATACTGCGGTTTGAGTGTGACAAACTTTATTTTAATTTCTTGTCCCTCCTTGGCCCATGTCCACTTAAAACAGACAAACCCTGAACTTGAATGTCAGCTATTCTTTGCCTGCCCCTCTACCCAAGCTTTGACACTGAGCCTCTGCATCAACCACTTCTATTCTTGTCCTCTGCTGAGAGCCAGAATTATACAGATCCCCAGCCAGCCACCCCTGTTGCCATAACCACACCAACATGATTCCTCACTTACTCTTGTTTCGGCAGATGTCCAGGACCAGAAAAAATAAAAGACGGATCTCTTGATAATATTGTACACAATCTTGGAAATTATAGTTAACTTAAAAGAAACTCAGATCCACAAGTTACAAGTCAAGACCAAAATCTCCTAAGCACTTTTTAAATTTCAAAATACTACAAATTTAGCTGAGTGTGACTCTACTTTGGTAGCAGTCACACTACTGATAAAACAACATTTACTAACTATAAATATAGTGATTCTGCCTCTTTGTCTTGTGTCAAGCACTACAATCCAACAAACCATCTAGGTTTAGTGCACAATAATCCTGTTCAAAACCTGCCCATTGGGGCCTTTAAAATGCATCATGTTACATAATGCTGCAGGTCAGAAATGATTACACATACAGATATTTTGAATAGCTAAGAGATTGTTTACAGAGCTATTTTTTTGTGCCACACCCAAGACTTTTCACAAAATGAGCCAGAAAACAACTTTTTATGGTTCATCTAGAAACATGGAGGCCCCTATGTGTTTATCAGCCAGTTAAATGTGTAACCTGTTATCTCAACAAAAAGCTAATTCAGAAGGGGTGGGTGCTTTGTGAAAACAGAGACATATCACTGATTTTGTGCTTCCAACGGTGCACTTCATGGTCTTAAATGTGGAACATGCAGGCAATAACTTAAAGCAGAAGTCCCCTGACTGTTGTGTCATTTTCATCAGTATAAGAGAGAACTTTTCAATAAAGTGCACCCTCTCTATACTTCTGTTATAATTCAGCTGCATTTTTGTATTTAAAGTACATGATGTTTGTTTGTTTTTTTGTGTGTGCTAGCATTAGGGCCACCTTGCAGCGATAGATGATGCCAGTTGTATCTGGTATTCATTGTGTCATGAGAACGACTGACATAGATACAAGGTGAGGGCTCTTGTGCTCCAGCTCATGACATATTATGCAGCGGTGGAGGACTTGTTAAGTCATGCCTGCACATTAGAGTATAGGATTACAGAAAGGCATAGGCCTAAATCTCCACAATCATAGGACTGTGTCATTTAAGATGATTCTGAAGAATGTACTTCAGTTCTTAGAAACAAAACAATCACATTCTAAAATTGGAGGCACATCGTTAATCTACCAATCATCAATCTAAAAACATTATAAACATTCTACTTCAAAGTGACTCATGTGTGCAACCTGACTGTCCAGCTGCCACTGCATTCAAATCAAAGAGCCTTTACTTAAAAAAAATGCAAATACCATTGAAAGCCAGGCAGGGGCCCAGAGAAGGGGGATTAGGACAGGACTAAGAAGTTCATGGGCCTCCTGTACAGGGGTTTTGATATGTGACAACAACAGTCTTGTGATCATAAAGCCCAGCACTAATACAGAAATTATAGGTCTTCAAATATGTGCAATACATTGTACCTTCAATCTGTAAGAATGACTCATCAGACACTTGCAAATACAACTGCAATTAAAGCATGCTATGACTGGGCTAAAACTGCTTAAGCACCCTTCTATTCAAGAATGGACAGGTTGCATGAATAACCTACATTTTCAGAGCCGTGAGCTAAGACAAGGCCATGGTGTGTTTACATTTGGATATCCTGCCAAAGAGGGTGCCTCCCTCCACAAGAGCCCCCCTCTGCTCTGCCTTCAAATATTCATCTCTTTCCTCCCTCTGACACTGGAATGATCTGTGTACAACAAAACGATTACTAGATTGTATTCTTAAAAAACACTAAAATAGTCCAGAAGTATATGTAAGTATGCATTATACAATTGCCTTCTACTAATATCAGTTCCCATTTCCTCCATTCATTGAGTGTAGTGCCACACATTAGCCCTCTAGTCTCCGCACACTGCACTGCACGCCTTTCAGCACGGCGCTTCCCAGAGCCGCTCCCCTCCCTCCGCTACGAATGCTGTATAATGTTTGGTGACATAACTAGGTCAGTGGAACAGCCGGGTCCGTCTCGCCCTCTGTACTCTCACACGGTCGACCATGCTGGCAGAGCCCCGCCGCCGCATGACA
The DNA here is from genome assembly GCA_024349245.1 of Neodontobutis hainanensis. NCBI lineage: Eukaryota > Metazoa > Chordata > Actinopteri > Gobiiformes > Odontobutidae > Neodontobutis > Neodontobutis hainanensis. The sequence goes on along the minus strand of JALDNG010000013.1, from coordinate 3,383,656 downwards.
ACATCAACACCACCAAGTCTCCAACACTATAATTAATGTTTTATCACCATATATTAATAGAAAGTACGACTCAAATCCCAAAATGGTTCTATGTGTAAGATCATGCTTAGTAAACAACACTAATGGGAAGATTTCACTGTTTCACCCGCATAGAGGAAAACATAAGTTTGACTTGTAACAGAACTTGAATTAACATTAAGTGCAATAATTTCTTCATTACATAATTCATGTTTTGTTTAACAACAGCCCCCCTCTTATGCCCCTCCCTCCCCACGTTGCATAACACAATCATGGATCCTCTTGCAAATTTTAGAGAAGCAGTGTCCAGTGGAATGACTTCAAAGATTAGGCTTCTCAATATTGCAGTTACGCACACACGCTGATGACATCCCAATGCGTAAAAGAGTCAGACAATAATAATAGTAATAGTGTAATAAAACCTTGGTGAATAAAGATATGCGTGAATGCATGTTGAAGTTGACCGTACAACCTGAAGCTAAGAGCAGCACTAATCCAGTCATGCGGGATTAATGCGCACTGGGAGGAAAACAGGCGCACTCAAAGCCTCCGTGCGCACACATGTGGTCCTTCCAGCCAAGGAGGGATAGCACACGCACACACCATATACACGCTATTATATGCACCAAGTTCAAATAAAACATATAACGACTCACTTCAAACATAAAAAAAAACTTACCTCGCATGGTGATATTTCTTTGCTTGTGTTCCCCAACGACAATGAGAACTACATGTGGTTGACGATAATGATAATATAAATAGTAATAAAAAGCGTGCTGAGAACTAGCGTCAACTAGCTCTGAATATTAACTTCGCCCCAGCTGCAGGGTATGAAAAAAAGAAGGAAAAAAACTACCCTGAAAGTCTTACCCTTTATCGCTCGGTCAAGTCCAAGCGAAATAAAAGAGTCAAAAAAGACGCTTTAGCTCGCATGGTAACGCGCCTGGATTCGCTGCAGAGTGGATTTGGATGGATGTAGTTTTTTTTCCCCCCCTAACGGAATAGTCCCACGGTAGTCGAGTGGTGCGTTCAGGCCCCCCTCAGAGCTGTGACTCTCCGCCCGTTCTTCTCCTCCTCAGTCTACCCTGCTAACCTACTTTCTCTCAGCGTGGACTCTCACATGATCTCACTGCCGACAGCTCCTCTCGCAGCAGCTCTCGGGAACGCGCACGCGGGGGCGAGTTTAAGGTGGCACGGAAAAGACGATTGCCTTACACTTTGTACAGTCTGATGGGGAAATAAAAAATAGTGTTAATTACATTCAGGAAATAAATCAACAGCAAGCGATTACAGTTACTGTAGCTTTATGTTTGACCTGTTTTTTTTAGAAGCTCATACATCTTTGAATAAACATTCCAGGAGCTGGCAGCCTGGCAGGTTAAACGGTTAAACTGGATTTAATTAAATTACTGTATTTGTTACAACACTGACTGCCATGACAAGTTTTTTTTATTCAGCCTACCTTGAGAAATGAAAAAAGAGCAAACCATAAAAGTACAAAATATTCAGATAATCTATACAATATGTGTTTGCATTGAAGTGGACTTTCAGACCAGGATATACAATACTTCTTCTCAATCTGAAATGTATTTTGTAATATACTGGTTTTCCAATAATAAAAAATATTCAGTTCCTCTTTAGAAGTATATCTGTCACCTTTCTCTGTCAGCATGTATCCTTCCCCCTTGTGTCCTTGTAAAAATATCATGGGACAGAAACATCTTGATCCCAAAGATGCAGGAAAATAAAAAAAGGGCAATGTCAAGTGTGGCTTTGGGGACTGCAGTGGAGTTTTTTCTGTTACAATAACCTTATTATCTATGTTGTTTTGAAAAAGGTACGCACCATCACAGGTCAGGCTTCAACAGAGGTTGGTGGTTTGATCCCCACTCTGCCTAGTTCATACTGTTGTTGTGTCCTTGGGCAAGACACTTAACCCCACCTTGCCTCCAGTGTGTGCGGCTCTGGTGTATGAATGTGTGAGTAAGTATGGTGGAGAGGCTGTATGGCTGCCACAACTGTCAATGGTAGCTTACTATCACAAGTGTGTAACTGTGGAGTGAATGAATAAGCACTTTGAGTGCCTTTGAAAGCGCTATATTAAATCCAATCCATTATTATTATTATAAATAACTGTACTGTTATGTGCTTTTGGGTTCTGTAATTCTTAAAGAGAATTTTATATTGGAAAGTCAAGTGAAAGAACTGCTTTGAGGCACAATTAGAAGACTAATATTGTTCACACTATGAGTACACTTTACACTCAGTGACCTTCCAGATTCAACTTCATAGCAGTTCCTTAGTTCCTTTTTTCTACATATATTCATTTAGCTGACGCTTTTATCCATGCTGACGCTTTTATCCATTTATGTTCAAATTACCAGTGTTACAGCCACTGGAGGCAAGGTGGGGTGTCTTGCCCAAGGACACAAACGACACTCTCCCCACAAACTGTGGGGAGACTGGGAATCAAACCGACTACCTTCCAGTTGAAGGACGACCACTCTCCCACTGAGCCACTGCACCTTTCTATATATCTTTATTATTTTAGGATTATATAATATAAAAATACTTCATTATCACCGCATATGCTATTTTGGGCTGTTAAATCTTTTATAAGGCGAGCTATTGCTATTGGGGTTTGGATTTTGGTGTGTGACAACGTGTGACAACGTGTGACTATGGTTGCTGATGAGAGGGTGGGTGGATGTGCAGGTTGTGTTGACGCGAGGAGGAGATGGAAGGGGGAGTTTGCTGTAGAGGGTGGCCTTATGATGCAATGTTCTGGCAGCAATGTTATGAAACAGCGCGAAGGCAGAGATTACTCAAACTAGGTTAGTAGAGCAGTGGCTGCAGTTGAGCATTCTTTTTCCGTCTTCCGCCTCCATTTTTCTATTGCACACCAACAGGCACGTAAAGTTTATAGCCTATGTTTCACCCCTGGCAGTCCCTCTTCCTTTCCTTTTTCACATGACTTTTTTAATATACAGATTTATCTCTTCTGTGCAAATGCATTGTTGAAGTTACTTGTTTTTATTCAATACAAATTCTTTATGTTTTTACCATTTTATCCACACTTGATTTTTTTTAGCCATGTATGTCTACATAATGCCCCCTTTTCTCTCTTCCATAAAGCCCCTCTGTTCTGTATCTCCCTTGACAACGGCTCTGACACTTTGACCTTAGCTCTTACGTAACCACAGCCGAGCTCAGACGCGGCAGACATTTTGTTGCCCGATGATAAAGTAAAAGGAAAAAGGAGGAAGAAAAGTAGCTAAGAGCCAGAGAGGGGGATTTTTCTCATTTTGGAAGGTTGCCAGTGACAACATAACAGAATGAGGGAACAGATGGGGAGGCCAGGAGACATGAAGCATAAATGTTCAGATGTTTAGATCATAACATCTCTGACAACCAGCAGCACTGCAGTACAGTTTTATGTCTTCTTGATTGCAGACAAAAGCGTTACCAAAACAACTGAAGCTCTTTGTAGATAATGCACTTTACTTTAAATTAATAGCTTTTAGGATTTCTTTTAGACCCTCATAGGTGAAAATTCATGAGAAGGGCTTAGGAAGCTGTACTATTTTTGCAACACAATAATGCAAAGTACCTAAATGCAGCCAACATTATTATCTACTTAATAAATATTTATTAATTCAGAGTCTGTTTGTTGCTGAGGGCATTTCCTTACCTGAATCTGCCATCAGACAAACTGAGATACCAGCATTGTTGACACTGTACAGACTTTATCTGGATATGGTCAGGGCTGATAATCACATTTGTGCAAGGCCCAGTAACTTACAGCCCATTTTTTTCCACCTATCTCTTTTTGTCACATATTTTTGAAAAATGTTGTACAGCCAGCGTCTTTCCCATCGTCACCAACAGCATAAGGTTTCTCCTGACTCAGATCAAAGCCACTGTAGCCTTGTGACTCCCCAGGGTTGAATTTAAAGGCCTCGCTCACATCAAAGAGCCTTTGTAGGGATGAGGGAGAGACTGTAACTGATTGGCTGCACATGGTTCACTCAGGCCCTGTTGCCAATCTGCGTAGTTAAGCTTGCATTTCTGTCGCTCCTCACACACCATTTTACAAAAACACCCATTCATATAGGTTCTCAGATGATGCCAACTAGTTCTATTATTAGCTGACAGTGCATCATTCAAGTACACATTCATTCTCATCATTGCATACTGGGCCGTGTCAGTCCCTCTGCTGAGATTATTTCAGTCATTCACGTAGCTGTTAATCTCCCTGTTTTCTCCTGGACCAAGCTACCATAAATCCCTGACTCCCCCACCCTGCCTGATGCTTCTGTTGTAATCTGGGACTATGAGCTTTGATACGTCACTAGGTCAGTGTGACAGATAGGAGTATAAACACCTGTCATAATCTAGTCATCCTCCTCCATTAGTCTCCACCTTGTTTTCCTCACTTTATCTGCAGCTGCTGCTTAATCCTCCCTACAGTTCACTATTTTTCTTAGCTTTCACCTTCATCTGGTGAAGGTCAGTTTTTGTGCAAACCTTTTTATAAAGGGCTGCATACTGTACATGGCCTTTCTCCAAAAAACAATAGTAATTTTGTTATCCTATTATGGTTTACAGTTGTGCTCATAAGTTTACATACCCTGGCAGAATTTGTGATTGTTTGGCCATTTTTCAGAAAATATAAATAATTATAATAACCAAAAAAAATTTCTTTCACTCATAGTTAGTGGTTGGGTGAAGCCATTTATTGTCAAAGAACTGTGTTTGCTCTTTTTAAATCATAATGACAACAGAAACTACCCAAATGACCCTGATCAAAATTTTGGCCTAACATGCACAACAATTTTTTTTGCCACAATTGCCAGGAAAATAGTTTGGGATGCAAAGAAAGCCCACAAAATAAATAAATAAATAAATGGCTTCATGCAACCACTAACTGAGTGAAAGAAACAGTTCATCATTCATTTCTTTCACACATTCTGCCATGGTTAACTGGTAACTTAGAAGCACAACTCTAAGTATTAGTTGGACATAGGAAACGTTCAGTCATTAATTTTTCCAAGAAATAAAAAAGAAAACAATATCTTTTGAGGTTTTATAAGACTGCTAAAAACAAAACAGATAGAGTAGGTTACATCAGTAAGGAATGAAGGTCAGACTCTTTACCTGGCACCTGGCATCATGTGAAGTCCACTTGGTTTACAATCTTTTCAAATTACAAACCAAAAACTCCATCTCTTACCAAATGCAGTATGCTCAGCACATCTACCCTTGTTGAGGCACACATTGTAAAGTATTAACAAGTGTAACTGCACAAAGTGATTGTTGTTCCTTAAAATCCCCCGTAAGCCTTTGATCTCTGCTCTATACACTACATTACATTACATACATTAGAGATTCATTTTCATGCAAATCATTTTCAACCACGTTCCTTGTGCCACAACATTTTCTCTTCCTGTTAGCTCAAGAGGAAAGAGGCTTACAGTATGTAGCAGGATGGACGCCATATTCTACAACATGGACCGTCCTTTCCACAATGTTTAAATTGAGGATGTTTAAAAATGCAACTGTCCGATTAAAAGAGTAGTTGGACTTACCAGCTTAAACCTCTTAGGCACTCCAAAAGCCACATTGTATTATCTGTTTATTATATACAATGCCAAAGCAGAATCATCAGCAGTGTTCAAACTCTAATTAAGGTGGGGAAAATGAAAAAAGTCTGGTAAACTTTTTTAGCCACAACTGCCAGAACAATTGTTTGGGATGCAAAGAAATCCCCACAAATAACTTAATCTAAAATACAATACTCACTTAAATAAATATTTGCTGGATGGTGGTCACCAGAAGGAATCCATTACTTCGCAAATGCCACATAGCATCTCTCTTACAATACACCAAACAGCACAGAGACAAGCCTTCAAAACATCTGGAACAAAGTCATGGAACATACATTTGGTCAAGAGTTAAGGTTTTTGATAAAAGGTACAACATTCCTCCTGTGAAACATGGAGGTGGATCGCTGATGTTTTGGGGATGTGTGAGCTACAAAGGCACAGGAAAAGATGAATGCACCATGTTATCAGAAAATACTGGAGGAAAATTTACACTCATCAGCCCGGAAGCTGCGAATTGGACGATGTTCCAACATGACAACGATACAAAGCACAAGGCCAAGTCGACCTTTCATTTGCTACAGCAGCATAAAGTGATGGTTCTGGACTGTCCATCTCAGTCTCCTGACCTCAGTATTATTGAGCCACTCTGAGGAGATCTCAAACGTGCCGTTTATGCAAGACAGCCCAAGAATTTACAGGAACTGGAGGATTTTTGCCAAAAAGAATGGGCAGCTTTACCATCTGAGAAAATAAAGAGCCTCATCCACAAATACCACAAAAGACTTCAAGCTGTCATTGATGTTAAAGGTGGCAATAGACAGTATTAAGAACTGGGGCATTTTATCAGGGTCATTTGGGTAGTTTCTGTTGTCACTATAATTTAAAAAGAGTAAACACAGTTGTTTGACAATATTGTTTCACCCAACCACTAACTATGTTAGTTTTTGTGTTATCATTTATATTGTCTGAAAAATGGCCCAAAAAAATCACAAATTCTGCTAGGGTATGTACATTTATAAGCACAACTCTAAGTATTAGTTGGACATAGTAAATATTCAGTCATTGAATTTACAAAGAAATAATAAAGTAAACTGAATCTATTGAGGTTTACTAGATTGCTGAAAAAATTAACAGATTAGGTTACATCAGTAAGGAATGAAGGTCAGACTCTTTACCTGGCACCTGGCATCATGTAAAGTCCAACCGGTTTACAACCTTTTCACATTACAAACCAAAAACTCCATCTCTTACCAAATGCAGTATGCTCACATCTACCCTTTTTGAGGCACACATTGTAAAGTATTAACAAGTGTAACTGTACAAAGTGATTGTTGTTCACTGTTCTATTCACATTAGAGATTAATTTTAATGTAAATCATTTTCAACCACGTTCCTTGTGCCACAACATTTTCTCTTCCTGTTAGCTCTGTGGTTTTGAAAATGTTGGTAAATGTGTAAAAAGGGCGATTGGAGTAAAACTGACAGAAATAGCTCAAGAGGAACGAGGCATACAATGTGTAGGAGGTTAGTCGCCATGTTATACAACATGGACAGTCCTTTCCACAATGTTTAAATGGAGGATGTTTAAAAATACAACTGTCCGATTAAAATAGTAATGGAGAGCTTCAACCTCTCAGCCACTCTATAAGCCACATTGTATTATCTGTTTATTATATACAAGGCCAAAGCAGAAGCTATTTTGTCTTTATTTGCAGCTTATTTAAATCATGTGTGGTGTTTTTTCCTCAAACAACATTCTGTCTAAACCTGTTAAGCCAGGTCATTTTGATTTACCTGCTAAGCTGATTTTCATGTATTAATCATAACCTGAACTTTTCAGTTAAGTTGTGTGGAAAGTTTAATTGAAGCTATCTGTACAAATATTTTCACTGTTTCAGTTGCCATGCTTGTTTAACACACTTAATTATGTTGTCTTACAGAATGTGTATTAAACTAACACAATTACAACTTATATTTGCTTAGTGAAGCCACATCTTTTGATCGCATGTGCACTTAAACACACAATACATTTTCCAGGGTAAGTCTGCAGTAACTCCTTTTACAAATATTCATCTAATTTCTCTAATGTCTTTCCGCATATTTCATCTTGTAGACATAAATTAGAGTACCGAAGAGAGAATTCATCTGCGTTTCGAGCTTGTCTTGACCAACACAAACTTGAGTCATGTCACATCTCCACCCCCCATTGACATCTCTCTGTTTTCTTTAAACAGGTTGAAGTCCACACCTAGCACTCTTTGAATAGAGGGCGGACACAGCAGCATTGACAACCACATCTTCAACTTAATTTATTATACACTAAAATAGATGACTGATTAGTCTGATGGTAATTACACAATCACACTTATTACTTCAACACTTCTAAACATAGAACCTCATTTGCTGTGGCGTGAAAATGTAATGCAAATACAATTTTATTACATGCAAAGATTTGTCAAGGTGATTGTCATGGCAACAGTGCTTGTGCGTGTCTCCTGTGTGAATCGGTGTGCTTTGCCATGTGAGCCTGACCCACTTACAGCAGAGTGAGGATGCACACATGTGGTCATACATGCTGGTTCCTATGTAAGCTGATAAAACTGAGATGTTTACATGAAAGATAGGCCAGCGACGTGAGACAATAGACTTATTTCATCACTCGACACATATTATTAAAAAGTGACTATTTTCACTTCATTGCGTCATGTGTTTGGCCCCATGATGACCTACATCTCTGATGGCTCAGTTGTGGTCACTGCTGGACGCCTGTTGTTATCTCACAGCTTATCATATAGTTTTATACAATTACATTTTATTTTAAAATATTATCTTTTTCTTTTAATTTTGCATTTTAAACAGATTTCACACATGTTTCTGGCATCTTTTGTAACGCCATCTGTTGCATCAAACAGTTTCTCACCTATCACATTACCAGTTGTTACTTAAAAAACACTCTTTAAACAGCTAGAGTTGAAGCAGAGCCCTCTAGTGTTGATGATGTGATACAACCAAATGGACTTATGTAATACTTGGAGGTTGCTCTTGATTTAGTGTTTGCATGGTTTTTGGTCAATTATAGCTGAGCAAATACATTGACAAGTCACAGAAAGAAATACAGTTTGTGTACTGTGGTCATTTTTCCAAAGCCAAACCCCCAGAAGATGTGACACACTTTTTGCTTTCTGCACCTGATTTTCTCTACAAACGGTGCCATGATGACATATCCAGATTGCCCACAAGCTTTTTGCAACACTAAAGTATTATGTAATCAACAAAAAGTAGACCAAAATATTACACATCTGATGACTAAGGGCTCCATATGGCAGGGATTGATTCATCAAGTTTGCATTTTTGTTTATAAAAGATGTGTCAGTGCTATTGAGAGACTGTGCAGAAAAGTCTGCATTGCGTCACAGCGGGAGCGGAGGGAAAAAGGGAGAACAGAGACGGATAGCAGGGGCACAGCGAGGGGAGAGAGGGGTGTGTCTTCACTGACCTAGTTAGAGCCCACCCCAACCCACCGCACCCCACCTCGCCTCAGCAGACTGACGTGCAAAGGACACTTTCAAACCATCTGCAGTCAGACAGGAATAAGGGCAGAGCTGAGCAGGCAGGGGGCAACGACACACAAGCAGACAAACATATCCAACACTAGAGCCACCTTGAGCTGGGAAACATCTTAGTGAAAACAACACGAGCCTAGGGGGGAGCTCAAATGAATTAATGACAACAACAGACAACATGGAAAATACTTAATCCTCTCATTTCCTGTTTTATATTACATTTTTGGCCTTTATTCTGAGGACAACTTGGGAGAAGGGTCTGTCTGCAGAATTGCACTTGCACTCTCAGACTTGCACTTTCAGACTTGCACTAACCCTAAACAGACTCGCCTAATCATAACCCAATCTGTTTCCATGACTCCACTTGCACTCTTAGACTTGCACTAACCCTAACCCAACCCCCCCTAACCCTGACCCACTCTCAGTCGTAGATATGCATTTTCATAGGACCAGGGCCCACTATAAGAAATGCAACAGCCAAATTATAATTCCATTTTTTTCTAAAAGGCCTGTTTGACTTTGCACTTACAGTCAACATGTGTCAGCTTTTTGTAGATAGGGGTCAGTCTACAGGGTCAAAAGTCTACACTGCAGTCACTGTGATGATTTCAATCAATGTTCCCTCATGGAAACAACTCCAGGACACATAATCACGGTATATCTGCAATCAGACTGCTTCTATGGTAAGACAAACACAACAGTTGTTAATTGGGTGTTACTCATTGCCCCCCTGTAATTTAACTTTTACATTACAAAAAATGTATCATCTGTTTGACCTTTCCCTACCCTAGTTCTATTCTTTCTCCATATCACAAAGTCATATTTCTCTTTTTTCTTTTGACAAAATAGTGCATCATTTACTTGAACTGTGACCCCTCTGTGAAAGTCTTCCTCCCTGTCCTACAAAAGATGTGCATAGACTGTTGTATACAATGCTCGTACCAATGCACAAAAACAGACCCACAACAGAGAGTTTTGGTTGCAGTAGCTCAGTGGGTAGAGCAGTCGTCTTTCAACCGGAAGGTAGGTGGTTCGATTCCCGCTCTCCCCGCAGTTCATACTGTCGTTGTGTCCTTGGGCAAGACACTTAACCCACCTTGCCTCCAGTGCCTGTAACACTGGTAATTACTGTAGAACAATGTAAGTCGCTTTGGATAAAAGCGTCAGCTAAATGAATAAATGTAAATCAATTTAGGTATAAGACTTGAGAACAGGTGGAATACCACATGAAGTTATAGGAGCAAAGGTTTGTACTTACTAAGAATAAGAACAACTACAACCAAAATAGCAACAGATCTGCATTCATAAACCAGGCCTTGACGCTTTCTATTGTGACAATGTTTTGAGAAAATGTACAGAAATTTCAAACATTGCTTATAACAGTATGATTTGAAATCCTCATTCTATTGAGGATTTTCATGGTTCAAAAAATATTAAATGTTAAACTGCCTCAATACATGCCTCCAGCTGTTTCTAAAGATTGTTTTTTTTGTTCTCATGTTTTTCCATTTAACAGTTTTTTTAAAGAACACACACCTCAAAGCAGACAGAATTTCAAATTTTCTCTGGAGGCTGTAACACTGTTCATTGCGTTGTTCCAGTTACGTTAACAGTCAAACAGAAAGGAAGTGAGACAGACCACAATTTCCACTTGAAATGTGACATGAAGTCTTTCTGTCAGTGTAGAACTGAGCCAGGTCTGATCTGGAAAACATTATTGGTAAGCTGCCATTTAGATTTTTAGTTTATTTTACCATTATTTGAAAGCTAGTTTACTGAGGCAAACTATTAAGCTGTTGCTTTATGACCACTGAACATCAAGCCTCTTGCATTTTTATTTTTTTACTTGGATAATATGAAAATTTCAGAAACTCACATTTACAAATTCTATTCTTTCAAACCAATGCCAGGACATTCTTAAAGAACATAGGAGTCTAGGTGTAGATCAAGTCCATCAATTGGCTCAGGTTTTGGCATAACATAAGGCTGTTATTTGTACTTTTAGTAAATGTCAGAAATAGAAAAGTATGTGTTAATTTGTACTCTCACTACTTGCCATTTTAAGCAGATATTTGCAGTATGTGTAACAACACCAACGCCACTGCCACTGGACACAACACAATGGACACTCTAGAGGGTTCAGTATACACTCTTCTTTTCATCTTGGGCTTCCTTGTCCACGCTGCTGCAATACGTGTCTTCATCGCCAAACTGGACTCCTGGACAGACACACACATCTACATGTTCAACTTGGCCTTAGCTGACTCCACTCTCATCCTGTTCCTCCCCTTTAGGATCTATGACGCCTTCTTCTGCCTGCCCAAGTCTTTTTTGTGCACCTTCCTTTTTAACGCACATTACATCAACATGTACGCCAGCATCCTGACCACAGTGGCCGTCAGTGTCCACCGATTCCTGGGTGTGAAGTTCCCCATGCACATTAGGTCTTGGAGGAGGAAGAAGGAGACTGCTACAGTTGTGTGTTTTCTCATTTGGGGGATTTTGATAACAATATGTGGCGTTTTCATAAAGGAGAACTTTCCAGAAAAGTTAAGGACTTGTTATAAACGAAGTAATGACTTCCCCCTATCTCTCAATTTTGTTCTTATTCTTATTATTGTGGGCTTCCTTCTTCCACTGTTGATAGTTGTGTTTTGTTCAAGTCAAATCATTTATATTTTGCTGAGTCTGAAGTCTGATAAGTCTGAAGAAAGGAAAGGCATTATTGGCATAGTAGCAGCAAACCTGGTTATATTCATTGTCTGCTATACGCCTATAAATGTTGCCTACATTGTGAACCAACATAAGACTGAATCTACCAACTGGCAGATACATACATACATGAAAGTGTCTGAATTGATTGCTACCACAAACTGCTGCTTTGATTCCATTAGCTATTACTTCTTACTTAGACAGTATTACTGACAGTATTATTTTCAAAATAAATCTACACAGACAACAGAATGTGTGGTTTCTTCAGTGTTTTTAGAACAAATCCAAGCTGGGCTACACATTGATTTCGGTTTCACAAAGGACGGTGAACCAACTCAGAGTTTAAATCTTTCCTCAGAGCTGTCCTACTCATCCCAGCCCAATTCAGAGGTTCCTGTTTCAGAAAACCGGTTTAGAGTTAGGTCAGTCAACTCAGATTTTATTTACTTTAGCTGTTTAGCCGATGAAAAACAGTTATTGTTTAAGGCTTATCAATGTGATTAAAAGTGAAAATGTATTAATAGTTTTCCTGTCAATGAGGAAACAAATCATCCAATCAGCAGAAGTAGGGAGTAAAAGTAAAAAAATATTTTACTTTTACTCCCTACTTTTGAACACAAATATATCTGTACTTTCTACTCCTTACACTCTCAAAACAGCCTTGTTACCTTTTATTTATTTATTTGTTTATTTATTTTATTTTAGCCTTTACTTTTACATCCTCCGCAGATGACGATGTGACATAAAAGAAGTAACTAATAGGGGAGGGAAAGTTAAGGGCAAAAATTTGTGTACAGAGTTTACGAAGTAGGTTTTCTCAGAAACTAATTCAGTGTTTAACTTTAAAGATTAACTCTGTGAAACTGAAAACTCTGACTTTCTTGCTTTCCACTGTTATCAATATCAAGTTTGTAACTCTATAGCTGTAGGTTTGATTTGAAAGACACCAAAGAAAATTCTGCAAATGTAATCCTTGAAAGTCAATTTCCCCAAGTCCAGTGATATAGGTGGAAAAAAAAAAACAGCGTTCAACAATATTATGCAATGTATATGTCAGCAAGATGTTTGGCTGCAAGGTCTTTGTGCTTTAATCCAACTGTCATGGCCTGTATTATTTTAGGAATAATACCTGTCATCCAAGCCCTTCAACCTTTTGCTGACCTTACTGTGCTGTGTGATGTTCAAAGCACTAAATCAAAGCAGACAACAAAAGGCCATTCTCTTTTTTTTGCTCCAGTTTGACCAGAGTCTGACTCAGACAAGCAGTCAATGCATAGACCCCCATGGGAGATCTGACACTGACTTTCTCCCGAGGCCAAATGAAAAGGAAATGAGCCAGTGTGCAACTCCCCCTTGTGGTGAGGAAAGGCTTCACTGTTTGTGCTGCTGAAATGCCTTTTAAATGACTTTTCAGTGCTAATCTGGTGTCAAATAAGGCTTGTTTGAAGAAAATAAACTCCCATAATGATATACACATTACTTGAGACTGCTGTGAGGGGACCGGCTTGTTAATGTGTTAATTTGTTGTGTGTGCAGTTTCTAGTATGAGTGATATGCATTTTCACATCTAGCACCAGACACGACAACATTAGCAGTCAATTATATAATGCCATTTAATAGCAGTACTCCAAAGATTGATGGTTATTCAACAGCAGTATCTTAGCAACTGTGAAAAAAAAAGAAAAAAAACTCAGCAGGCATCGTTGAAACGAGAAGGCTCAGTTCTGTTTGAGATCTCTACACTAAGAACAGGAAATGGCTGAGCTCAGCAGTCAGCCCGTAAATACTGTACATACATCTTATTCACAGCGTCGCCACCAAAATAAAAATGCACACTTTGACTACAGTCCCATCCCAGGAGAGCGGGAATGATCTGCCAAAAATCCAACAAAGACACTTATATCTTCAGAGTGATTATATACACTATTTACAAATTGTACACAAATCAGCTCCTTTTCCAATGCAAAGAAAAAAAAGATATGCTTTTGTGCTTTTTCTTATTACTGCACAGTATAAAGACCACAAACAAAATCAATAGGTACATTCATTCACTTAAGATGCTGAAAAAGTACTTTCAAGATCCCCAGTATGGCAGTACAATCACTAGAGCATAGAAAAAGACCAATGAAAAAGAAGAAGACAACAATGAGATACACAGTGTTCCCTCATAGCATCACAATCTGTTTGAGGGTTTGATTATAAACTACTCATAAATCAGTTTTATTACAAGTACTTTGAAATGAACACTTCATGTTAGCAGTAAATACATTACAGAATGACAACGGGCAATTATAGTCTATAATGCTTCATAGTAGTTAATGAACAGACCCTCAAACGTTCATTCAGCGTCATTAGCATAAGGACAAAGGGAGCTGAGATGATGGTTTAACAGTACAAGCTGGCGTTTCAAAAATCTTTTGAAAGGCATACATATCACAAACACTTCATGTGGTGATATAGGGCTCACAGTGCATGACATATGAGCACTGCAAGACTGAAATGGTTTTGTGGCACTTCATTTGTTATAATCAGGCATCAGTCACAAACTGATCATGTGATTTTGGCACAGATGAAATAGGCATCTAAAAGAAAAATTAAAAAGATGGTGCTTAGCTTGAGTCAATATGAAGTTTCCTACATACTACAATGACATGGCAATTTTTTTGTTTACAAGCTAATGCCAGATAGGAAAGTACTTCTTTTTACTATAAGCTAACATTATAATTTTATCTAAAGTAAAGTGTATTTACAGAAAAACATATAGCTCTCTACAAGGTTAGCATCAACCGGATCAAGCCATCTGCTCAATTGTATTGCGCACCTTGTTCATTGCCTGTTTTTTGCTGTTTTATCTTGTCTCTTTTTATGACTTGTCCTCAGACGGTGTTGTGTTGATCTAAACATGCAGCATTTCATATTGCTCACTTTGATGAGCTCTGTATATAGTCCCATTTGCCTTTTGGGAACACTTTCATATCACTCATTTTGGCTTTGGGGCAAACCATTGGCTTCAATCACGAACAATGTAACTGTCACTTTGTTGTGTACCATATCTGTGGACCTTGACCAATGGTGTCTTAAGAACAATTTCACCAAATAAACCCAGACTGTATTGTACAGATATGACACAATGTCATTTTTGTATATCTGTAAAAAAAACTGTAGCATAAAACATGTTGTTTATAATACATTGTAGTAAATTTCCTTTTTCGTTGTTCCTGTCCAGTCCACCGCCCTAGCGTCAAATCTCCACACATCTTTGTGGAATTATTGGTCATTAAAGAGTACATGGAGTGGAAGGGAAGCAGCGACGGAGGCACACAAAAAGAGTGATGGATGCTTTAGATGACGGTGATGTACAGCAGGCAGAAATTCTGCTGACATTTCAGTGCAGTACTCTGTTCCCCCTAAGAGTTACAGCCTCATATCCCAGGAGACAGGTTAGAGGCATTTGTTATGTCAAGGCCCTCAAATATGTGAATACTAATCAGCCACTATCTCCCCTATATCTCTGTGTACAAATGAGCCTTACAAAGAAGGGCCCTTCTTTTAAAATCACACATTTTAGGGAACAAGTCACAAGAAGCTTCACATACTTCAGATTTAATTTTATGATGTTCAGAATTACTAATTTGACTTCAAGTACCTAGTTGGCAATGATGCCAAAGGGAAATATTGGAGAAACAGATGGGTGGCATTCTTGTTAATGTTGTCCAAGAGGGAGAAAGCTGCCTCTGTAGCCATACTTTATCTACAAATAACACAGTCTCAAATGTCTTTCCACTTGTTTATATCTTTCCATCCCCTCCCTCTTTGTCACCACTAATTCCTCTTCTTCTCCTGCTGCTGCTGGGAAGTCTAAGAGAGTGAGGCAACTCTGCAATGCAGACACAGCAACAACCACGGTCCATCTGACCAATTAGTGTGTGCCTGGATATGAGTGGCAGAGCTAAGAGCCAGTCACAGTCATGGAGCGAGGGGTACGCCTTCGAGGCTGATACAGGAGGCCAGGGGCTGAATGGCAATGACATAAACAAAAGGCAGGGGGGTAAGACGCGCTACATAGGTCCCCTTATTTGAGTCACTGTCCAGTCTGAGTCCTGTCACTGCAGTTCTTCTTCATCAGATGGCTCAAGTCCATAAACTCGCTCAGCTCGCCTCGCTCTAGCGCCCCCCTAATGAGTGCCCTGCTGAGGGCGGGGGTGTGTTGCTGGGACACGTAGGCCTGGCTGCTAGGGACAGGTATTGTTGGTGGTGGTAACGGGACAGGGACCATGCCGTGACTGCTCAAGATGTACCCCTCTTGGGCTGGCCAGCGTAATGGCAGAGGCTCGCTGTATTCCACGGGGGCGCTGGGGGCACTGGGTGCTGAGACTACCCTGCGGCGCTCAGGTGAGTCTTGAGGGGTCATTGGATACACATATTCACCTGCTGACTTTCTGAGAGGTGCCTTGGGTGTCCCTTTTACAGATTTTTCCTGCTTACTGAGACAGACATAGTGCTGGCGGGGAGTATCGTTCCCGCGTCCCTCACTACAGTGTCGCCCGACGCCCCCCTGGGGGAACAGTCTCGTGGTCAGGTAAACAGATGGGGGCATACGACAAGGGGAACCTAATCCTACCGAGCCACCTCCCAGGTACGTCTGGCTGGTGTCCCATCCACCAGAGTTAGAATCTGACAGTCGTAGTCCGCGCCGTTTCTGTTGGGGTGTGTGTTCTGGTGTGGGCAGGAAACCAGGGTCGAGCTCTCCAGATTTAACCCACCCATTGGGCATGACAAACAGGGTCTCCCCTCCTTGAGAGCATTGGCGTTCACCCCCGCCTTGGCGTGTGACACTGAGTACAGAACCTCCCATGGCGCTGTTTATCAAGCCCCGGTCACGCCGCTGTAAGGAGGACTGAGATCCGTTACCATGGCGCCGGTTGGATGGTTTGTGAGCCATGATCCAGCATACAGCAAGACCAGACAGTGCTGCCCCAATGGTGAATGCTGACACTGCAGATGCCACTAAAAGGTTAAGAGAGACCAAGCTCTCTGGTTCGATGAGCAAACTCTGCTGCAAAATTCCTATGGAATAGACAGGCAAAAGATTAGTCCTTTTCAAATCATTATATCCACAGAGTCTTCCTTTGATTTAACACAGTGATATAGAACACTATAAAGTAATGGTGACAGCCACAAAGCCATGTAATTATAATCTATACTTGCAGTGCAGGTGCTTACACAAAAACACTAAAGTAGTGTGAATGTCTGTTCACAGGGTGCATTATTTCTATTATTACATATAGTGCTGTCCTGCTGCATCTACTAGTCCTTTACCTTCACAAGATAAAAGCTAGTATCAATAACTACATAAACACTTATAATAGGTGGTCTTAATGTCCTGCTCTAAAGGTTTATTTTGTGGGATGATTATATTGAAAAGAGCCTCTGCACTCTTGCCTTGAGGCTCCACAGGCTCTGGTTTTCAATAGGCCTGCAACTGTCATCAGCACTGCTCAGACCACAGCAGCTGACTCCTCACTCTTTCCATCCTGCAGCTTGGTCATTGAGTCTGTCTCTCTTTTTCTCCTCACACAGTGAGCCATTACCTCAGTGTTTCCACCGTGGCTTTAATCACTCCCATCTGCAAACACAGCAGAGCATGCCTCTCTTGTGCATTCACAGATTCTCTAGGTTTGCAGCCAAACTTTACTTTATTCTACAAGGCTTTCACTTTTTATTTATGCAAACAACCCATATGTTATTTATTACGACTGTCTACTTATGCTATCTCCTGATATTAATGAACTAGCCATGGTCATTCTCATCACCAATTTCTCTTATGTTTCTTTTAACAAAACAAAGACTTTTTGTGTCCATTTTTATCATCATGCAAGAATTTAGTCTTGATACTAGTCGTCACCTCTTTCACAACCTCTCTTAAACCACAGTCTCATACTGTGCAATTTTTGACATGGTGGAAGTGAGGTAACAGCTCACATTCATTTCTGTTTATTTTTATCAAGGCTGAGCAAGTTGATATGCAAGACTTAAAATGTCATTGCATAATTAAAACCTCTTTAACTGTAGAAGTTGTTAACTATATCCTCTTGCTTGGGTGTATAAGAACAAATTTAGAGAACAAAATGTTCAGCTGACAGATGAAGTGATCTATGTGGCCACTAGGTGGAGACTGCCCTCAGCCCACTGCTACAGTCTCTAGGCACAAATGTCCATGTCATAGTGCTGCAACATACCATCACAGTCTCCGAGATGGGAGGTGGTGTTCCCATACTCCACATCTTGCTGAAAAGGGAGCCTGTAGTCACAAAAACAATACACAACATAGGACCATAATGGATTAGAACATCTGATTTATAGATCTAAATAATACAAAAAAAGAACACATAATGCCAGGAAGTATGGGTTTGTGAGCAAAAAACTATTTAGGAATCTTTTAAAATAAGGATTTGTACATAAACATACAGTTTGGTTAATACTAATCAATAATATTGAGGTGGCACATATTTAAAATATAAATGGTATATAAAATTCAGTTTTTGCTTGTGAGTTATTCAATAGGGCCTGGTGATGGGTGACACACTTAAAACCACACAATACTTTTTACATGTACAAATTACTGACTAGGTTTCTAAGTGATAAATTTATTGTATTGCATTAATAAAGAAAATTATAATTTACTTTACAGATATTGAGCTTTTAATTAAAATGCTATATCTTTTAATCATGGCACTTTCTGGGTATGGGCATGCTGCGGTTGTGTATTAAAGACTAAACAAAAATGTTGAAAATTTGCATATTTTGCTTTCTGTATATGAAATTTTATATTTTTCAGATAATTGTAATTGTCCACTAATACAGGTCCAACAGATGTGTCCAATACTTTGGTCCATTTAAAACTCCTTTACAGCTCTGTGATATCTTGTGTTCTTTCTGTCACAGCACAGTAGACACATTACAGACATGGTTCAGTAACAACTGAGAACTCAGTGTGTGTCACGCCATATCTCACCGTGTTCCTGGTCTCAGAAAGGAGCAGGTGCTGCCTCTTGTCCAACCACAATAAGGATCTCTCGAAGCCATGCAGCTTCTAGACAGGCCCACACAAACAGAAATTAAAGGTTAGGAATATGTTGAATGTTGGTCTCATTCTCTACTACATCAGGAGGCCAAACAGGAAACACTGGGAAACACAGAAAGTTTGTTGCCATATTTACAAAAACACACACCAACTATACCAACTTCATATATGCTGTAGGTCCTTTCCATTTGTACAGTGATAAACAAATCTTTATTGATATTCCTCATTCCATCTGCCCAACACTAAAAAAATCTGATTGCTTAGACTCTTAAGTCAAGCTAAATACTACTGTATTTTCCAGGAAATCTCATTAATAAAGCACAAACACACATTTATTAACTGCTGACTGGGAAAGTTCAGAGGAGTGAAAGTGGGCAGATAAGCAGCAAACAAAGGCAAAAGAATCCTCACTTCATGCAGCGTGAGTGAAGATGGCAGCGAGATGTGGGCACTCGGACCAGACATGAAGGGAATGCCAGAAGCAGAGTGTGGCTGGTTCTGTCTAGAGACAACGACAAGAGCTGGCGAGCCTGAGGAGAGTCCTCTCCACATCTGCACACACCGACAGCAGAGAGGGTAACAGTATATCAGACAACTTTTAGGATTAATGTACTAACATGAAAGGATCACACGTCAGTTTAGATCTCAGTAAATCCTTCTTATTTAAAGACACACCAAGGTAAATTATAGTATTTTGTGCAATACAATTAATGTTGTTTGTCACAGCAGGTAATTACTTAAAAATAGTAAGAAAATTAAGAAAGAAAATTACTATTAAATTACTATTAAAAAGGTAAAAGAGTACTGTAATAAGTTTTAAATGATCATTTAATTTTAAAAAATAATCATTACTTGCAATACTAGACAAAGCAAATATATCCAGCGGGGTGATAATACTGCCAGCAAAAAGTACAAGGTACATGAAACTACATTTACTGTACTCACTTCTCTGGGTTGAAGCCCTCCACCTCCTCCAGAAACACACTGCTGTGGGATACTGAATCTCCAGTGGGGATCATTAAAAACTTGAGGATGGTTCCTCGGGTTGAGCCCAAAAATAACACAGTGCGGTTCTTATGTGGTCCGGCTTCAGTGTCTACAACCATAGCTGTCAGCTGGTATCTGCACATAGACATGCAATAGCTATGTAGATTTATATTTAGACAACATATAATATATATATTTTTGTATCTACCTTCCCATTGTCTTGACCACCCACGGTCTGTGTCCTAATAGTGGAACAGTCTCATCCATTAGAGGATGCGTCTTTACAAAATTAAGCACCTCGTCTGGCAGCGTGGTTGAGGAGCTAAATCTTGATCCCTGGACTGCACATCCCCCAGGTCTGAAAGTCAAGAATTAGTTAAGTGAGTCCAGTAAAAAAGGATCCAGAGGAGTTGTCTTCTAACTGCTCATAACTGTATTACAATGTCTGCTGAATAGTGGAGAAGTTGTAGTGTGATTGACAGCTGGGATTTATAGTGAGGGGAGTAACTAGACTCTGTGTGAGAAATATACTCCATAGACATAGCCACTGCAGTATTCTGCCAAAGCTGCTTATACGCTCTTTGCATATGAATACCTGGGTTTAGGCACAGCCTCATCCGGTACAGGAGTCCAAATTGACTCAGGGGATTTCTGCTCTTTAAAGCGTCCCTCAAAGACATGTGCCAGCTGCTGCATGTCAAACACACACACAGCAGAGCCCGGGATGCTACAAGCACAAAGAGAGAATGATGAGAGGAATAATGCCTCTTCTTAGTTGTTTACCTGTGCAGGTTTCAGTACCTATTTGGTGGAGTTGAAAAGAGGCCAAGGATGACGTCCCGGCCCTGCATATGAATGATGTTGCTTGTTGCATGGAGCAGGTTAAAGTAGAAGTGCGAGTCTCCCGGGACGGAGCAGTTGAGTCTTGCCTTCAGAAAAGTAGTCCACTGTTTCTCTAGGACACGCTGAGAGCCACCCAGGTCTGACTTACACACACGAGCCACGCGAGAGACCATCACCTATGACCAAACCGGACTTTCTTTTTATAGATATAAGTAAAAAAAAGCATCTACCAACAACAACTGTGTAAAAGTAAAAGTATTAGATTCTTGCATATTTTGTTACAGAACAAATGAAAAGTATCAGCTACATACTGTAGTAGCTGACTCTCTATGGACTGAACAGTTTTTTTTAGCCCACGCCCAATGAGATTAGCTAAAAGTAATTACAACACATTTTTCTTTTAAATTATGGTATGTCTCTAAAGAAAACAAAACTTCATATCTTTGGCCCTTAAGATTAATGTGGCCATTTATGTGGCTATGAGTTACAGAATGCATGCAAATAAATATTTCATACCATCTTAAGTTTCTGTAATCAATTATGGCATTCTCATTATAAGCCTGTGGCTCCCAGTTCCATCTTTGGAAACCTGGTATAGTATTTGGTTTATGGATGGTTTATTTTTACTTGGACCTTGACTAAGTGATTGATTTGTTATTTGAGCACCTTTTCAAGATGATGAAACTCCATGGCCATCTCTCTGAAGAAGAAATAAATATGAGGCCCATACTCCACAGCACTCACAAAGTACGGCTCTGCAAAACAACATCATTATTAGAAAATGCAGACACTTACTTACTATACTTATGCATACGCTCTGCAAAGGAGTGCACTGGGAGTAAAGTGCAAGACTCCCACACTAATACGTTTCACATCAACACGGATGACTGGCGTCCACTGGGTCTTTCATTAAAAATACATGTTCTGTTTAATTTATTATAATGGACAAGAGGATACACATTATTTATTGTTTATTCATAATAATGTTCTTACTTTTGACCTGCACAACGTGTTTTTATCCCCTTATCCCCTTTGAAAAACAGACATGACTGAAAGGAGTCCAACTAACCTCAATACATCAATCTGTCCAAGAGTGTGCCACTTAAAGGAAATCTAATTTGATCTGCTTTTTCAAACTTATTATTATGCCTCTAAACTCATCTTGAGCTGTAGTACTCCCTGATAGTCTTTTGAAAGAGTGTACAGATTGTTTTTTTATAAAGTACCTCGAAACCATTTGGAGTCGTGTTTGACTGTGCGGAGGGCGAGGCTGTCTCCGAGGCTGCGATAGATCACTGCATCAATGGCTAAGAAGTCTGTCACGGTACCGGTAAAGAGACTGCCATCTGAGAAAGAGGCACACATATACATACAGACAGAGCAGTGAAGATTAGGAAGACGGGGTAGATACGGATGGAGAGATAGCACAAGGTCAGGAAGATTAAAACCAAAGGCACTGAGAGGTCTGACCATAAATCATTTGTAAAGGTAAACACAAGGGCACATTTACGTCTATATACCTGCAAATAAAGCCACATTGGCATGTCTTGGATCATACGGGCATCGTGCCATCCCACTTACAGTCTCTCCCACCATTTCAAGAGTGTCTTTCTGCAGCACAAAAATACATAGACAGTTATATTCAATTGTAAGAAATATATTGCATAGGCACATTTTAACATGACTTTCACAAAATCAGATATATATACCAAATATATAAACATTATTGTCATCTACCACAAACACACCTGTCTGTGTGTTTAGTATTTGTCAGATTTGTCTAGTTTTCAAGTCACATACATTTACACTTCTGTTCAGATCTGAATTTTACATAGAGATAAATGTATGGAACATAATCTGAGTGAAAAGACTCGAGTCTATGTGCTTTGGCCTGCTCACAGGTGTACAACAAAGACCTCACTTGAACATATCCTAATAGATCTGTACGGTTTAAGGACAGGTGTACTTACAGTGTAGTTGGCACAAAGAGGGTTGAATGCATTTGTTCCACACACAAACAAACCATCGGGCTGGCTGAGCAACACCTTGATGAAATTACGGCACTCGCCCTTCAGGAATGATAAACACCACAAATAAAGGATTAAAAACAAGAAGATAATTATAAGTTACACAACAATCAAAGTGAACTTCCTAACTACCAGTCAGAGATGAGAGGACCACCGGGGTGAAAGAAATGCAGCTCTAAACAATCTCTAGAGGAAATGGGACTATCAAGCCCAATCCACATGCAGGAAGAATAGGACAGACACTTTATTGCTTGGTTCAAAGAGACGGCTGATGATTGAGGTGAATTTTAAAGCTTCTACCTGGGAATGTGAAACTTGATGGCACTGGTTGCCTCGGTAATCCCTTTGAGGCTATACTTCACAACAGTGTCTGATCACAACGCTGCTGTCAGACAAGACGCTTCAACTCAGAGATATGCTCCTGTGCTCATAGATAAGATATTCCCACAGAAGAATTCTAGCTCATATTAAATGTTTGCAACTAAACATAACACGCTCAATTTTGATTAGCCTTATGAAGATTTTGTGGGAATGAGAATAGCTTTGCATAATTTTGATTTGCAGATCATTTGACAAATGGTGACAGAACAGTGCTCTTTTGTGTTGGTTGAATATTTTATGCTAAAATATGCCTCCATGTGTTTCGAACCACACAGTCTAATCAGGCATTAGCATTGAATGTGTTTTTAAACCAGAGTGAATGAGAAAAAACATTTGTCTTTCAAAAGTGGAAGTTTATTCTTGATATTATGCCACTAAATTAGAATTGTAATTCCTTTTTTAAGCAGTCCTTTTGACGTGATAAAGTAAAAGAACAACATTAGTTATAGTTTTAAGGGACATTAATAGGAACAGTTGTTGTTGCTGTCTTTCCTCTCACTCCAGCCATTTCTCTGCCTCAAGGCAAACTCCCACACTTTTTGTCCTTGTATCTTTTCTCTTTAGTCATTTCATCTTATCTTTTTCTTTAAAGCATCAAATCTCAGACTGTCCTCTTCCTCTCTGGCTTTGTCCACCTACACACTGGTCCCCTTTGCCCACATTTAGCTCCTTCTCCTGAAGTGATTTCAATTACTGTTTCCTCCCTGGGGCTGTGTCACTCTCTCTGCTCAGTTTGCTCTGTAATGTTTTCCTGTTGCTTCTTTTTCCGCTTTTCAGTTTTGTGTCTAGATTGGATTTTGCCTGTGGCGCTGTTGCATTTATTCAACAAAGCCTATATTTTTCAAGTTGTGCACCTGTCAAGCAAACCAGACCAGACCTAAACATGGAGACAGGCATTGGGCATGACGCAGGTGTGTACAAAAACATATTTCAAGCTTCATGGACATTTCAGTCACTGGCTTTGATTAGATGTGTTGATTCTGTATCTACAAGATCAAATTTGTGTAAATACCGTATGAAGGTTTGCCCACAGGAAATAAGCTTCCTCTAACAGCTGTTCTGTCTGTCCATGCGTGTGATAGCATAGATCTATAGCTGATGCATAAGAGTGACTTCCAAAGTGTGGTGTTCATTGCAATATACCTCGTGTTTGCCCTTCATCCGGCACACTCGGATGTCATTTTTATTGGATTCCCAAGTCCGTTTCTAACCCAAAAAAAGAAAATAAAGTCACTAAATTATGTTTTTGTTGTACTTCATTTTTATTTCCTTCACTGGAAATGAAAATGAGTCCTACCTTGCTGTAGAACATTTCGTCGCCTGCCATGTTATCCAGCTCCACTCTGTATAAGTCATCTCTGCAAAAAATGTACAAGTCAGTAATTACATTTCCAAGGGGGCAAATAAGAACTAGACATTGATTTGGAGGACCAGAAAGTAACAATAATAATGCCTAAAAGGATAAAAACCCTCGGAAACAATGAAACATGTAAAACAGTGGGACACAGTAAAACACTATATTAAATGACAAAACCCAATTAACAAATGTAATAAAGTATACTGTATTTTTGTGTAATAAGTTAAAGAGGGATTAGGACAGGGACTGTTAAAAACTGAGAATCATGTATCATGTTTGTTTGGACATCAGACAAGGAGCTTTAATTTATCTTTTAATTAAAAATGAATCTATTAAAAATGACTCTGGAACAAACAGTCATTGCAGAAGGTCGACTAGTCACGGTCAGTAGTCATGCCTTGGCAAAAAATATAAATTCTTGTTTTTTCTTGCATGAACTGCGTGTTTGAGATGATATTGAGGTCAGGAGACTGAGATGATCAGTCGAGAAACTCCACTTTATGCTGCTTTAGCCAATGACAGGTCGACTTGGCCTTGTGCTTTGGAACGTTGTCATGTTGGAACGTCCAAGTACGTCCCATGTGCAGCTTCCCGGGCTGATGACTGCAAATTTTCCTCCAGAATTTTCTGATAACATGCTGCATGCATCTTGCCATCAATTTGACCAAGTTTCCTGTGCCTTTGTAGCTCACACCGCCCCAAAACATTAGCAGTCAGGATCCTTTGACAATTCTTTTGCTTTCCCCCTGACTCAGAATACTGAAACGTCAGTGCAGCACTGGATAAGAGATGTCAGGAGCCCAAAAAATCACTGACCTTTTATACACACACTGATTACCAGTGAACAGATCAAAGGTGAGGATGTTTATCTTTAGTAGCCATTCAAACCTGTTAGTGTCACTTGTGTGCATGTTATCGGGCCAAAATCACTTGGGTATGTAAAGTTTTGATCAGGGTAGTTTCTGTTGTCATTATGACTTAAAAAGAGTAGACACATACAGTAAATGGCTTCACCCAACCACTAACTATGAGTTTTGTGTATTATCTTTCATATTCTCTGAAAAATGTCCAAAAAAAATCACAAATTCTGCCAGGGTAACTTATGAGAACAACTGTATGTTATCATAAAAAAGCTAAACTACAGTATGTCTCATCTATGGATGGCTGGTGTGAACAAACATTTAATAGGATTTAAAAACCTCACATGGACAACCATTCACAACAGAATGACAGCAGATGGAAGCCGTGGCAAGAAAAAGAGAAATATTTATGCAAAGACGTCAGTAACACAGACAGTTGGAAATGGTTGCCGTTGGTTACCTGGCTCCTATGTAAAGCGTGCGGTTGACTTGGAGGACCGTCTGGATGTGCAGCTCCTGCCTCTGAGCTGAGCGGTGAGCTCTGCCCAGAAACACGGGGTACCTCCTCACCACTGA
This sequence comes from Neodontobutis hainanensis, assembly GCA_024349245.1. NCBI lineage: Eukaryota > Metazoa > Chordata > Actinopteri > Gobiiformes > Odontobutidae > Neodontobutis > Neodontobutis hainanensis. The sequence continues at coordinate 3,357,642 of JALDNG010000013.1, read as the reverse complement.
CGGACAAAAACAAAGCAAACAAATACTGAATTAAAACAAAATGGCAGACCTCTTAAAGTGTTGTTCTAAAGGATCCCAGCTGAGGACAAAGAGAGGGCAGCTTAAATCGAGATTCATGCACACTACAATGGCTGCCTACAACCTTCAGACTAACAGTGTTTTCACCCACTCTTGTATTAATGTACAGAGACGGATGATGCACTACATAATACAGTTTTATCCTCCTTCAGTGAGGAAAAACGGCATCATCATTTCAGATAAATAAAAGAGGAGTGGAAGTGCCAGTTGTGGGCTATGAAAAAGTTTTAGATGACGAAAGACAACAGTCTCCACAGGGAGTCTCTGTCATCAAGAGACAGATTGGAAAAATGTCTTGTTGTCCTTGACTGCAGGGGAGGCATGGAGGGAACACAGTTATCCATCTCCACCTGCCTGTCTCCTCCCCTTTCTTTCTCCACCGTTTGTCATCCAGATCACCCCGTCCTATCTAATTGTCTATGCATTTACCTTGCAGACATCTAGAGTGAGAACCTGCCATTTATTTTTTTCCTATTTCAAAATCTACTGCATAGTGCAAAAGCAGGTCGTCCTTTTTTTTGGTATTCCAACATTAAACCATCTTCACACCCATGCTTTGACCCTTGACCCCTGATTTCCACATCTAGCACAGAGCCATTTATCAACCCCCTCCTCACACACACACATACATTTAAAGAGGGAAGGACACATACCCTCTACAGGGACGTAGCTGAGCGGACTTGGTTCCTCTGGGAATGAGCCGTCAGCCATTTGAAGTAGCAGAAGAAGAAACGTGAGGGGAGGAGTCAAGGTCGCCATAGCAGCAGAACACATTCACTGTTAGAAAAGCAGAAACAGCACAGTCAAATTTTTCCATTGTGTGCTGTATGTGAAAATACATGTGAGTGTATACACAGTATAAATTGACATTTTGACAGATTTCTCAGTGCTGCACACTTGACAGTTATGTGCTTGTGACAGGGTCAGCAGTGCAGCAGGGTGGTTACTGCTGCACTGACCTGCCTTCAATAGAGGGCTAATGTGTTCCCATTGTCTACTTACTGGTGTAAAGGTGATGTATTGTTGGAAATGCCAGTCCATTTTCAAACCGTGTGAACTAAAGGCATCTCAAAACCATATACCACACAGAAAGACTCAACAGACAACATTTTGGGTGGTGGTCTCAATAGATGTGTTTCAAGTCAAGAATACGCCGGTTGTATTACGGACAATTAGCCTTATAAAAAGAGGAGGTGTTCCCTCAAGATGTTAAAAAGAAGCATAAACCCCCCTAAAGACATAGAGCAGATGGACAATGTTATTCTTGTGGAAAATTGTTAACAAAGCTCTTAATCAAGCATGCCCAAAGTCCGGCCCGGGGGCCATTCAGAGTGTATTTGCTTGTATTCAAAAATGTATTGTTCAGTTTGAGCGCTTTCTAGTAGAACTGCTAAATCAAACACAATTTCTTTATACACATAACAGCGGCATACTGACAAAAAACGAAACCGCTTTTTGAGGCGTGTAACCTGGCTTTTACAGTCACCATAAATACAATTTGCTTTTATCATGGTCAGAAAAAAAAAGGAAATAGGGAACAGATTTGGCTGCCTTTAAAGTATCAAGTGATAAAATGATGTCCTATGTTAAAGGAACACATTACAGGCCTCATAAATGATATCAGGAATCTGCATCATACGTATCACTCATCAGCTACAAAAGACTGCTGAATGACAAAAAAATAATACAAAATACTAATTTGTAGCTCTTGCACAATCAAACGCATGTTTAAAATGTGGAGGCTTTACAAAAACATGCTGTGAGTGAGCTGTGCGGACTGCTTGTCTTTGATGTGAGGATGAGCAAAATGTGGTATAAAGCAAAGATGAGAGCAGCCAAAAGGGTGGAGTATTTTGTTTCGGTCTCTACAAACTCCTGGATAATATGGACTTCAATGGAGAATAACTAAAAAAAAAAAAAAAAGGTTACAAATTGAAGAAACAGTGTGGGTAGAGAAAGCTTCTGCAATTATACTGAATGCCAGGATCTGTTTTCCCCAACCCCCGCTTTTTTTCCTTTCATCCACCTTCCTCCATTAGCCACCACCTCTATTCATTTCTCTCCTTCTATCTCAGCATGTCATTCCCACATAAAAAAAAATACAAAAAAACAACAGTATTTTCAAAGATACGTAGAAATGTGGTAGTTGCTGAGGTGATATGTGAGGGCTGTACACAGACGCAGCAATGTATAGTACATATTCACCTGCGCTGACACTTGAAACTGTATATATAAGTTGAAGTGACAGGCTGTTTGAAGACATCAGGGCAGGCAGACTATATTCAGGGGACACTTCAAATTAAATTCTAAGCTGCAGATTGGAGGTTTGATACATCTGAGCTATTTCTTCATCACTGAAGAAGCCGGAAGGGAAGGGGTCTTATCTTTGTTTTATCTGATTGTCTCGTGGGATTCCTCAAACTATAAATTTGTCCTTTTGGAGGGTTTGGGGGCCTCAGTCTAATTGCATTAATTGGCCAATACATAAAAGGGGTTCCTTAAAAATGAAATAAATGAAATGCTGCTGTCTTTACCTCTTAGTGACACAAGTCTTGCCTGCTTTTCTCTTTCAAATACATTGACTATGTCATTTTTTTCAAAGGAGGCCTGAAACACATCAATTACACCAATCACTTGTGACTCAACTCCATGTAAGGTACATTTAATTAGAGCTTTTTAGAAATTCAGACCTGTTCCCTTCTGAAACAATCAGCTATACATTTATTACACCGCTGTCAAGTTTGGTTAGCATAAAATAATGATGTTATATATTAACTAACTTAAGTGGTTATTGGGTACTTTTATTTGGTTGGAATTTTACCTTTTTAGAAGTCATTATCTATTTATTGTCATTGACACCTCTGAAAGCATACAGTATTTTGTTGAATTGTGCCTATTTAAAGACCATTAAATTTACTTTGAGGTAAAATTATGCATATTTAAAGTGGCACATCTATAGTGCCATATGGATGTCTGTCTGCACAAACCTTTGCTGTGCACATGCAATAAAGAAATAAAAGGCTGAAGACCACACTCCTACCTTTAGTGAACAGACTTCAGACTTTCCAGTAGCCTTCACCACATGCAACATAACCAAACCCTGGAGCCAATTTTGATGAAACCTCCTCATTAGAGTGTGTATTGATTAAGACTATTGATCCAAAAATAAACCATGAGATCTGGGCCAAGGCCAACATATGAGAACTTTACTGTGGGCCAGTGTCATCTCAAAGGCAGAGTTTTTTTTTTAAAGCCTGGAGCTATAAAGAGAGTTTCAAGGCTTTCTATATGTTCTATTGATGTTGCAAAAATCAAAGGTTGTCCATTTTTCCCAAAAGACAGAACAGGAGGAGACAAAGGATCAAAGGTGAGGATGTTTGAGTGAAAGACAAAAGGAGAGCTATGGTTTATGAAAAGAGTTCAACGTGTTTTACAAATTAGCTGATGGTGACAGAAAATGAAGGAAATGGAGACATGTCTTCTGATTTGTGTCTGCTTATGACGGTGTGATTGGATTAAATAGTGTGACACAGACATGGTTATCACGAGACAAATGTAACAAAACAGACAGACTGTGACTGCAATCCAGCCTCATCAAGCAGTACATTAGCCAAACACCTTCGAACATGCACATCACTAACCAATCAGTCACCTGAAGAAGCATAATCACCCACTTTCACCTCATATTACGTTGTACATATGTTGTAACTTAATCATCTAGGGCTATTTTTATTTTCCTGTACGTGTGTTTATGTAACTTAACATTTAAACATGTTAAAGGATATTCTTTATTGATTCTGTAATAATGTTTACCTATGTTATACTCCTCAGTGATGTTTAGTCTAAGAGAAGATGCTTGTATTGCACAGGGCATCTGAACTATTACAGTCAGGATCAATACACTACTAAGCAGAGACACAACATAATAGCATCATCACTGCCCACAATAGGGCGTATTAAGTGAGCACAAATATGTCCAGAGTAGTCTAATGAAAATATGCATAGTTAACTAAAACTAAAACTACTGCTGGTTTCACCAAAACAGCTACAGCCATGATGAACTGGTAAGGTTTAGAAACAAACTGTCAAATAATACGTGGCATCATCACTCAGAAAACTAGTACTGTATGTATGCATTTATTGAGCACATTTATTGGTGAGTCACAATTTAGCAAGAAGGCTCTGTTTGCCAAGCAGGGACAAACTAACTATTGTCATAAAAGAATAACTCCTATCTTATACACAAAAGGTTTGTTCTCTTCTGTTTGAGCCCATGGTTTACAGTACTTTTATTTCTTCGGGCATTATGAACAAGTTTTTATTATTAAGTCTGAATTACATGTTGTTATGCTAGACATTGCTATCCTGCTTTTTCTGATAAGAAGCACATTTGACACTTATGCTTATATTCTTGTGTTCATTACTGTGGGTATTCATGATCATTTTCTTTACTCCAAACTAAAATTACCTGTGAATATTTAAAAAAATGGCAACCTGAACCCTCTACAGAGGTTGTAGCTGACATATTTCTTTATGACACTATGACACTGCAAGATGAATACACATCTGCACTGTTTTGACATTTCACCTGTCACATGGCACTGTGCTTCCTATGTGTCATTGTGATTAGGTCGACAAGCCCTCGTTTACCAACTCCCCTTTCTATCTCTTAGTTTGCTGTTTAGTTGCTGCAGCCGCCATGCTCTGTGCTGTTGTTACCGTAGCAACCAATAGCAAAGCTCAGCAGAGATGTTCTATTGCAGTAGATGTAAAAGCAGAGAGGGTGCCCTCTAACGCATTTACGTGCATATCAAAGTGTGAGGAACATGCATGCAGCAACAGACATAATTGTGTTTTTCACTTTTTTGTGAACTATACAGTAAAGGTATGGGTAGCGACATGAGGATCCTTACTGTTTTCCAAAGAAAATGGGAGGTAATAATGTTGTCTCTATATGAGTCACACATTTTAAGGCACCATTGGGTTATGCTTGCTTGAATATCTTAAGTTCTCTGGAAAGATTTAAAGATTTCTACAAGATTTCTTATATTAGAACAATGGTATACATGTTCATGAAAATAAAATACTTTCTTTTGAGTTTCTGCTTCTTGAGGAAAGTATAAAGTCCTGAATAAAGCAGGATGTCCTAAGGGCGCAATACAGACATGGGCTAAACTGGGAGAAGTGGGTCACCTTCACACTTCACCCTACAAGCATGGTAACTTCATTATTGGACTTAAATCAGATTTTCTCAGAAAATAGAAAGTGAGTACAGATGATTTGTCTCAGAAAACAAGGGTATGGTATTGTAGTTCTGATACGCTATTCAATTTAGGTAGAAAATTATTCTGCAACTCCCTAGAGTCTTTTAGAATAGAATTTAGTAGAATTGTCAACAACTTACTCAATTTCACACATTAAGTTTAGTTCTTATGGGATTAGATGTACCATGCTAAGATACAGTCTATTAGATTTGTTGGTAACAAATGCACTAAAAGGATAAACAAAGACAAACACTGGTTGTGAAGACTTTCTTTTTTAAAGGACACACAAGAGGCCTGGTCAGATTAACGCTTCTACACTAATAACTTTATTATACACAAACAATACATTGAGGAATACGTTGCCTGAAAAAGAGAAGCTGGCTCATAATAAAACTCCGGTGGAGCAGTGACAATCTTGCTCATGTACAGGATGTATGCACGATGACACTCAAAACACTTTTCTCAGCAGTTAAATCAGTCTTTATCTTATGACGGTGGAGGAGATATTCTCTTAAGAGACTGCCTGCCTAACAGAGGCACCTCTAATCAGAGTTAAGGGAATCTGTCTTTTCCTGTTCTAAAATACTGCTCAATCTACTAGGTCATTTATATGTTAATGAGAAGGGTACAGCCACACAGACCTTTGATGCAGCTGTGCATATCAGGTTAAGTGTATGGCGTTAAGACACCGAACAGGAAGAAAATGGTGGTGGAGAACAAAAAATGGATGAAGAAAAAAGAAAGCAGGTGAGAAGATACAGACGTGGAGGAACAGAGATATTCCCCTGGGTGAGTGCCATAGGTAATTAAAATAGGATGGACAGAGCAGGAGTGTAGCCAGAGAGCTCCATCTCCCACCAGACTTCTCGTCTAATCAGGCCTCCTGCCTAAAGCCAAACCATTCCTGGTAACAGACACACAGTAGCCTCTGGATGCAGCATATGGCCAATGTACATAAGAATGTGCAGTATACAGCTAGAAAGCAATCAAAACAGCTAAATCTGTGCCATGTAATATATAATGGTGGTGTAGGGGTGAGACAGCAATGCACAGACTCACTCGTGAGCACAGCATAGCACAGCACACATATTTATGGTGCTATACGAAGCTGCAGCAAGGGCAAACGTTACTAACCAGAGTTTGACTGCAGTAAGCACATATACATTCACTGCACAGCTCCGAGCCAGGGGCGAGCACATGAGTATGCAGTGCACACCCTCCAACACATGAGCACATGCACACCCCAGCCACATACGTGCACCAGCAGTGATGCAGTCTCATTTCTAAACGGTGACAAGGGCTGACGAAATGGACTCCTATTGGTGCTAATATACCAGTGCCATTGAGTTTGTCACACAGTGTAATGGTACAGTTATTACATGATACTGCATGACATCTTCTCTTTTACCTTTTGCTTGATGTGTCTCATTGTCCACATTTCTTTTCTTGAACAAAGTCTATGCTGATCAGGCTCTGCTAATGTCTTGAAGTGACATATATCTCATTCCCTGTTTGTACTTACTATGATGGTGTAGAAAAATGCACTGGCTAAAAAATGACTCAAACCCTCTGCTTGTTTCTCCTTGTGTGCTGTGATCACCAGTAACAATAAATATAGCTCTTTGGGTAGAAGCCTGCTAGGAGGATTACAGCTCTCAATAGGTGGTACACACATCAGATATCAAAATGCCAAAGAGCTGCCAATAGACTGACATCTACACACATGCACTAATGCACAGGAACACACACACACCCCAAGGCAGATGATGACACCTCCCCCGGGAGTCTTCTCTCCTCCTCACAGGTATAATTGTGTTGCTGCTATGCCTCATGCCAGTTTTCTCAGTAGTGACTGGGCCCCAGATGAAAAAAAAACATAATTAAAAGAAAAAAGTTGGGAGAGAGGTAAGGGAGAGGACATGATGAAGGAAAGCCACAACAAAGCTTCATCAGGAAAGAAAAATCATAACCAAGTAGCTAGAAGAGCAGGTGTGCCTTTATCGGGCAATAAAAAAACTCCAAAATCATTCTGGCTAAGCTTCCATAATGAACGCCTGCCTTTGTTGCATCCATTATTTGTTGACCAAAAAAATATGAGACAAACCAAGATATCAAAGTATAAATATGAATTTATATGACTGCACTGAGAAAGGAAATATAAAGTGTCTCAGTGGTGGCATTTGGGAGAAGGTCACATGGCTATTTGCTTGTTTTGTTTGTAGAGGTCTCAAAGAATTTTCATATACTGACTCTATACTATACTATACTGCAAGTTTGAGACGTGAAACAAAAGCACAGAAGATAAGAGACTAGGCTCACTTCAGTATCTTTCTAAAATCAAACAAATGTGATGTTACTCATGTCATAATTACTAGACAATTTAACATGTGGCTCAGCTGCAAACAAGTTTTTTTAGTCCGACCCTTAAAGCTTCTAGAGCACCAAATCCTACATGGCTCAACCACACTGCACACCAGAACCACATTCATCATCTGCAGTTTATAGCACTAATGAAATTTAGTAAGGTGAACCTTCTCATCTTGTGTGGTATCCTTTCTTTTGAAACATCTGGACTGTCCGCACAGTGAGGCCACAAAATTATTTTACTTTTGCATGTGATATATTATTAGTAAAGTGATATATATTATAAATGTGCATCTTGGGAAAAGTTAGAAATATTTTCTGAGAGGTAAATAAAAATACCTGTATGGTCCCTGAACTTTAACCTCATAATCTTGCAAATTAAAACTTCCAAGAATCCACTCTCAGAGAGCCTTGCTGCAATAGGTCACTCAGCAAATGCCTGCACAGCTAGGGCTTTCTGATCCCACTGCCCCCCAAGTCCACACACCTCAACGCTTCTTATACCTATGGTTTGGAGTTTTGAATAAACATTTTACACTGAGATAAACACTTGACACTGTGAGAAGCTTACAAGAAAACTTACGTTCATAAAGCTTAGAAACTTTGACCAAATGTTATATTATTTTATATAATAGCTTTAGGACTATGTGTAATTTCCCTAGCCTTATATTGTGTGTGTGCGTAGATGATTTATTTTGTTTCAGCATACAGCATGTATTTAGTCTGTCAGTGAAAACAGCATGAATCACATCACACCAGAAAGAAAAATTAGGAAAAAGCCCAAGTTTTCTTACAGATTATACCCCAGCAGTGTCCAAAACTAAGAGTCTGAGTCAGTCACTGTTCGTTCCTGTGTATAACAGAGGTAAAGAGAGGCAATTTGTCGCTGGTTGCTCTACACGGCCTCGAGGTGGTAGGAACACATGAGCTGTTAGGTAACTCTGTCTCTTTTCAGCATATTCTGCCTGTTTAATCTCACCCTAACACACATCTCACTCGTTTTGTAACAAATTCCAGAAATTATCTTCACCTTCTTCTCAAAGTTATTGTTGATGTATTCTCTTTGTTGATAGCTCTCTCTAGGAGCCACGTGTTTTATCTGTTTCCCATGCTTAAGATGCCCTGTTTACAGATTAGCATGTGTGATTGAATAGGGTCCACAGTGATCAATTGAACTCATTAAAGGTCCCCGTGTGCACTCAACTTACCCCAGGGCTCAGTTTGATTGCTTTTACCTACAGTTTGTTATGCCTTATTGCCACTCGAGTTTCTAACTTTGTCTGAAGCAGACAACTGGATTAGCAGCCTTTATGTGCTATGACATAATGTATTTCCATGGATGTGGGCTAAGGTGTCGGAGTAAGTTTGAGAACGGTAGCTGAAGGAAACAGTAGCTGCACCTGTTGTTGCTTTGTGGTTGGGTTAGCACCTGCTCACAGGGCTGCTGTGTGGCTGTCTGTGTGGGCAGCAGGGATAACAGGGAGACCATTCACTGCTGCTCTGACTTCTGTCTGCAGTCTCTCCCTCAACGTTTTTTTGCTCCACAGTTATTCTTCTGCACGGTCTGCCCCTGTAGTATATTTACCAATATGGCATCTACAACACAACACCCTCTGCATCTCCAGTCTGCCTTTTGTTCTTTTCTTTTTTGTCATAAACTTTGTCTTTTTGCCTCAAATGTAACAAAAACACAAACAGCTGCCTTTGGGGGCTGTTACCTCCATCTGAGGAAAACTGTGGCTTGTATTGTGTGAAGGATGACGTTGTAAACAATAAGCGGCATATAAATCATTTCAGTGTTAGCTGGGTCAGCAGTCACTACATTTCACATAAACTTGGCCCGTGGTAGTTGTCAGGGGCTATGGCAACTGTAGTTTTCACTTAATATCTATACGCCTCAAGGCATTTATTTATATAGGCCTAAATATGTTTTATTTATTAATTTGCTCTTGCCACTCAGCTGAACGTGAATTATGACAAAATAAATTGGCCTTACACCTTCCAGATCATCACACCAGAGTGTTAATTTTGTGACATGAAATTCATAATTAAAAACCTTTAATAAACGTAGCTGTTCAACAAAGACATGCAGAATAATCACCAATATCTGCAGGTTTTTTATGCTGGTATAAGTGATCTATGCTTTGGATAGATTTCAATGAGGCTTTGTGCTCATCAATGCAATGCAGTGTTACAAAAATCTCGTTATTGCTGAGGCATCACTTCAAACCTGAGCTACCTGATATAGGCTCTAAGCATCAATAGGTCCAATGCAACACGTGAGATATATTTATGAAACAATGATAAGCAGATTTAACGTACAATTAAACTTGCAACAGACACAAAGAGCAGTTCATATTCACAAATAATCTAGACGAAGCCTTACACACATGGAGTGCTAACCCTGAGGAGGGGTGCTAATAATGCACCAATTGCGTTATACGCTACCAGTACAATGCGCACACACCGTATACCTGTCCATCGCATCTACGCCCTGTGTTTCCCTCACGTCTCCATGTCTGAATGGCAGCGTTTGGCTCACTCACCGCAGCAGATGGCCAGGTACAGGGAGGCTGAGCAGGTGTCCTCTCCGCGCCTCTTTTTCTTCTTCCTCTGTGGGAAAAGGCTGCGGCTCTCTGTATCCAAAGCTTTTCTAAAACAACAGCAGCTCCTCAGCCGCACCTCACCTGTCTATTCCCTCTGGGTCCTGCGCGTCGCCGTAGCATCACCCTTTTGCAAACGCGTCCAAATTGCCAAGGCAACGAAAATAGCTTTTTGGTGAGTCTCACTAGACTTTTTGTGAAATTGCAATTTTTTGCAGTTTTTTTTCCCGCCAGCTTCGTTTTCACCAGAGCTAATTCCTAAATCGTGCAATAGCGGACTGTGGTAATTCTTCTGTCAAGGGGTCCGGCCGCCAGTTGTCTGCACTTGGTCAAGCTACGCTTTGTGAAGTCAAGAGTCAGCAAAAATGTGGTCTAATCCTCTTTTTTAATTTACAGTGGCGAGGTGAAATGTCCAACGCAGAGAAGGCACAGTGACAGCAGGGGCCCATAATTCAACCCCCCCGCCCCGGAACACTGTCCTGCAGTGGATCAATGATGAATACTCTCGCTCTCTCTCTCTCTCTCTCTCTCTCTCTCTCTCTCTCTCTCTCTCTCTCTCTCTCTCTCTTACACACACACACACAGTACAGAAGCACAGACAAATTTGTGAATATGTTGCTTACCATAGCCTATGAAATGTAGCTAATGTATAATTTTGATCCCCAAATTAGGTTTAAATGAAACGCTTATTATTCAAACCCTATTGATAGTAAAATACTTCAGAAAGAAAACAAACAAACAATGGTCTGGTAAAAGTAAAATATTACTACACAAAATAAGAGTAAATAAAATCGGACAAAAACTCGAAACTAAAGACGTACAGATCAGACAATAATGTACTTGAACCTGATAAACCAGAAATGGGATTATATTTTTGTTCAAATGTTCAATAACACAGTTATATTTGTGAAAGTCCCTATTATTCCTCCTGTGACACATTTGGAATTATGGTAAATAATCTTGTAAGAACATAACCATTATAGCCTATACAGTTTTCAGTATAAACAATATAGTAACTTAAACATGTAGGCGCTACGTCCTTACGTCACTTCCGGGTCTGGTCGGACGCCGCAGTTAAAAAAAATCTAGTTGCTATGAATTTTAAGTTAGCCACCGATAGCTGTCTGTACGCTTGAGAAAAACATCCATGTCAAACCACACGAAGGATTTTCGAAGTCAATTGCTGCTTGTGTGTACTTACAGGGACACACCAGATTGTCTGCCGAGCTACTTTAAATCGGTGAGTAAATAGCTTTTGGCTAGATTGCTAGCGAGTTAGCTAACTGCCGCTAGCTGGCCGCCTTGCCAGTGATAACTGATAGCATTTTGTTATTAATACTATGTTATCTAGCATTAATACACATCATTTAAAATATCCATTAGTGTAAGCTGTGAGTGTGTTATACGTGTGTATTTGTATTGATGTTTCTTCAATTACATATTCGGTATAGGTGGCTAACATCAGAGGTTAGTATCGTATTTGAGCACGTAGCCGCTGTTAGCCTCAATAGTGTGTCCCTGTCGTTGTGCTCTGAGGGGGTGTTTTAATTAGAGTTAGTCATTCGTGACCATGGGCGCTTTGATGCATTTGCTTCATTTAATGAAGCGAACGGACATTTAATTCATACTCAAATGTAAGATACAATCTGGCATTCTTGTCAACCATAACGTGTTACATGAGCTTTAAACGTATGTCAAACACACATATCTTGGACCATTTTCTATCACTATTAGTTTATTCGGGTCTTAAATTACTTTTGTCTCAGCTCATATTGTATTCTGCAATCATCTGATTTTCTGTAAAACAAGGCTAACTTGGGATCTCTTTTGTCTTTTGTTTTATTTTAAAGTCCATAGCTAATAGGCTTAATGTGTTGTTAGTTATAATAGTTTTTTATTAGGTTGTCCTCAATGACATTTAACATATTGTATTCAATTTCAACAGATCCAGCTGGCTCAGTGACTGGATTAGAAAACTTTGGCACTATTGTGTGCCGCTTCTTTTGCAAAACCAAGGGACTGAGCGCCTAGGTAAAGCCACAATACATTTACTAACTTTGTTAGCTTAAGGGGGTCAAAATAGATTTATTTAATATATAATAAATAATAAATAATAGTTATTTAATAATTCATTTTAAAGGCAGTCTTCTAGTGTTTGACTAAGGACTAAGATATCTCTGACTAGAGTAGGGATCTCTTAAATGTTGTTTTTTTTTCACAAAAATTGTTTGTGATTTTATTACAGTTCTTTCTCATAGTTAATTTTATTTATAGTAATGAGTTGTAAATGCCAACTTGAGTACTAAAATAATATTAATAAAGCCCAAGTTTGCTTTGCCTTTGTTGCAATTGTTAAGTTTATGAACAGCTAAAAACTGAAACACAGCATATATTAAAGACTGATGATGAACTTTATCATCAGTCTTTAATGTATGTTGTGTTTATGAATGTGCTAAAGATTAGTGATGTTGTGTAATACATATTTTTATTTTACTAATGGGTTTTATTATTGTTTTAAAAATAATAATCTAATAAATACTTTTTTCCCCAAACCATTTTGTGAATATGACTCAAAAACTGTTTTATGCATTCTCCATTTCTGTGTTTTAACGAGTTCTGGATTTATTTTTCAGAAGATGAACGGTTTGTCGATACGAGAGTTATGCTGCTTATTCTGCTGCCCACCATGCCCCAGTCGCATTGCAGCTAAACTGGCATTCCTCCCTCCTGAGCCCACCTACGCCCTTATCCCTGACCCAGACCCTGGTCCTGGAGCTGTAACTGCATCCGGGTCCACCTCTGGGCCTGCGCTGCCGTCATTGGGTGCCCCGGGACTGCGATCTCGGCTAGGAGCTGGTAGTGTAGGGGACAGAGGAAGTGACAGAGGGGGAGGAGGTGGTGGAGGGGGTGGTGGTAGTGGAGCTGCCAGCAGTGGGGGTGTAAGTGAAGGCAGGTGGAAACTGCATCTCACAGAGAGAGCAGAGTTTCAGTATTCACAGCGAGAGCTGGACGTGACTGACGTGTTTCTGACCAGGTCCAGCAGAGGCAACCGCGTTGGGTGCATGTATATCCGCTGTGCCCCTAATGCCAGGTCAGTAAAACTGAAACTTCTTGAAGTAAATATTGTTGGATTATGGTTTATCCTATATTCACTTGAGACTGTAGTTAACATAATGACACTTAACTGTAAACACCACTGTAAAAACAGCTAAAAATCCAAATAATAATAATAATAATAACGCAATGGCAAAAAGTAAAAATATTTAGATTCTGGACAGCATTATCGCTTTCCATCAATATTTCCCCAGTTTATATATATATATATATATATATATATGATATGCAATGTCACTATAGCAAAAAAATACTTCTATACACATCAATACCCAAAGATATCAGTCTTGGTCATATCTTTGTAAAAGTCTTATTGTTTTCACAAAAAATTAGTACCATGGTATTGTTGAGGCATTATTATTTTAGTTAGTTCATCCCTACATTATTGCAAAAAATATTATGTGGCATTTTGTAATTGTAATATGTGTGATTATTTTTTATATTGATAAAATTCCTACAATATTGCAAATGTATAAATCATTGCGTTGTCATTGGTATATTGGATAATTAGAATTTGGCATTACATTTACTTTTGTACCATCTCAACATATTTTTATATTGATTTTCTTTACTGTCCAGGTTCACTGTGCTGTTCTCACACGGTAACGCAGTAGACCTGGGCCAGATGAGCAGCTTCTATATTGGCTTAGGAACACGCATCAACTGCAACATCTTCTCCTATGATTACTCAGGCTACGGCGTTAGCACGGGAAAGCCCTCTGAGAAAAACCTTTATGCTGACATTGATGCTGCATGGCATGCCTTGCGTTCACGGTATGTTTTCTGTTGTTTGCAGCCTGTCAAATAAACAGCCAGTGAGCATTTTTGCAAATTAGGACAGTAAAATGTCTTAAGATTATCCACTAAAAGCTGTTCACATTACTGGTTAGTAACATCTTGTGAAAATATGGATGGCTCACTGCTATGCAAACCTGGAGACCACAGTACAGTGTTGTGCCTGAATGCATTCATTGAACGATAGTTCATGAACTCGTTCATATTTTGGGCGAACGTGACCTGAACGTGCAAAAATTTAAATTAAATACAATATGTTAAATGACATTGAGGACATCCTAATAAAAAAAACTATTATAACTAACAACACATTAAGCCTATTAGCTATGGACTTAAAACAAAAGAGATCCCAAGTTAGCGTAGCATGTAGCAAGGCGTATGATCATTTAAAATTATTTTATGTTTATGACAAGGTCCATTCAGGTGCAGGGCCTTTAGTTTCATAACTAAAGATGAAACTAATCATTAAAGACTCTGCATATGCATGGCTCAGTGACACTTGCCACCTTGCGCCTGAATGGAACAATGTCACAAACAAGGAGCCTTAACGACTTTCACATATGGAGTCGCACCTCCCTTTCATGACCAACATCAGAACAACCTGGCCCATCAGGTTTGCTTTCAGGGGAAACTCCTCCCTTTAGAGATATAAGCTCAGCTCTCTTACCAGTTGAACTCAGAATTGAAAAAGTCTCTTGGAATTAGAGACAAAACGTCTTCACCTTGAAAACAAAGTCCAGATGCTTTTACTTAAACCTTTTCTATATGGCTCTATCTATAAGAGCAAGATTGGCTTTGTCCAGTTTAGATTTTGGCATATTTAATAATTCAATAGTAAATGTTGAGTCAACGAGGGGGAGATATTAAAGTTAGAACTACTATTACAGCAAAACTATTAATACTGAAGATAATCTTACAAAGAGTCGTATTCTGTTTCAGTAAAAAGTACATTGTTGCTTTATGTTGATTTGAACCCTGGGTTTCAGGTATGGGATCAGCCCTGAGAATATCATCCTGTATGGACAGAGCATTGGTACAGTCCCCACAGTAGATTTGGCCTCACGTTTCGAGTGTGCTGCTGTGGTTCTCCACTCTCCACTCACCTCTGGCATGAGAGTGGCCTTCCCTGACACCAAGAAAACCTATTGTTTTGATGCTTTCCCCAAGTAAGAATGCTTTTTGATTTTGTTTAATGTACACTCACAAATACATATTCTTGCAGTCAGAGTTTAGCGAGAGAAAAGTGACCACAATTCAGTTAACTGCCACGATAACGGTCACTATAGTATGGACAAACTAAACTATACAGGGAAATACGAGATGTTTCATTAGAAAAGTCAAAAATGTAAATAGATTTCATTTGCAACTAATGGATGAGTGATAGAAAATGTGCTTTAGTTAATGAGGCAATGTGTATAACACATGAGACTTTGTTTTTTTTTTTTGTGTTGTGAATGTTGCATTTTGTCAGTCTGTACAGGTTAAATTATCTCATGCCCGGTTGTTTGTCCTGAGACACTGTAATTCCAGGTCATTGTTTTAGCCACCTAAAAAGAATCAAGAGGGCTTAATTAATTAATAATAAAACTGCTTGTTTCACTATAGCTGAACTTGACTGAGGTTAGTCAAATTTTTGTCTAGGTCCATGTTTCAAATATTACAAGGCTGAATCTCCACAGGTGTCTCCTATGTGAAATTTAGCTTAACACCGTGTGGGCTAAGCTACTTCAAAGTCACATACTCACTAAGATGTTGTAGAGTTCGGATGTACACTCAAAGTGTGCCTTTACTAGTTTTATATTATTATATTCATTGCCATTTGTCATTCTTCGTTAAAGACCATCACCAGAACAGAGTATAGATTTATTTTATTTTTTTTCAGATGTTTCCTGTTAATGTTTTATTGTTCTAGTTTTTGTATCAATACTTAAGGCAGGTATCAAGCCAAAGTCCAAATTTTGGCATTGTGACTCCTTGAGAGCTTTCTCCTTTGTTTTGCCCACCTTATTCATCTTGCATATGCAAATGTAGATTTAATACAATCTCCATTTATTTTCCAGCATTGAGAAGGTGTCCAAAATCCCGTCTCCAGTGCTGATCATACATGGTACAGAGGATGAGGTTATCGACTTCTCTCATGGCCTGGCCCTGTTCGAGCGCTGTCCTAAAGCTGTGGAGCCTCTGTGGGTGGAGGGGGCCGGCCACAACGACATTGAACTTTACAGTCAGTACTTGGAGCGGCTACGGCGCTTTATCAACCAGGACCTGGCTGCACAGCATGCCTGAAAAAGAAACTACAGCCTCCGCATTTTTACAGACAACTGTGTGCGTGAGACAGGATACTGGTATGTTTGAGGAGTGTGTATGTCTGAAGAGAATTTTTGTTTTTTTTTGTCACATCTGTGTGTCTTTAAAGTAGCACATTATGTTACTTAAAAAATATTTTCTCCTTTTTAAATCTGAGAAGTTGGTTTTAATCGGCATATCAACCATTTGTTTATCGCTCAGGTGGTTAAACACTAGAAATAAGAACTAAGATCACTACTTTCATGAAGCTTTATCAGTTTTAACGTGGAAAATTAAAGCTTTAATGTATTTAAAAGTAACTAAAGCTTCATCCAAAAAAGGCACACAGATGTATTTTTTAAGTGTGTATGCTGCTATGAATAAAAGTGTAAAATCCTATCACTAAGAACTGTAAGTGTGTGTCAGTGCTGGGCAACATGAAGGACATCCTGATAACTTGGAAAACTGCAACAAAGGGAAGGTGTAATGGAGACTTATTAAGCATAGAGTAATGCGTTTGTTTTTATTCTTGTATGTATGAAGAATACCTCCACAGCTTGACCACTTACTTTTCTGTGCAGTGGACTAACTTTTGGTCAAGCATGTGTCATCCATGACGTTTCTTTAAATTTCTAAATGAACATGGGAGTGTTGGGGCATCTCCAAAGTTGATGTCCCCACTAAGGCTAAACATTTCCTATCCTTTGGTGTCAGGTAAAGTGGATGTGCAAAGATATGCCTGGAATACTCTATTAGCTCATATGGCTGTATTCGCCACTTGTATTCCCTTCCCGCACAGAATGGCCAACATTCATTTTGTCCTTGGCTGCCATGTAGTGATAACATTTCATTCACCAAATTCCAGCAACACTTCCTGGAAACATTTCCTCTGTTGCTTTACCTACATGCAGTCCAAGCTAGAGTGATTGAAAGGGCAACAAAAGTTCACTTTGGAAATCTCCAGTCATGTGGATATTTTGCTTGTTTTGTAAAATGGCTTCACAGACGCTAATAAGTGAAGGTTGTGTTGTTGTGGTAATAACAGGAGTTTGCCAGACCAAGTCATATTTTGAGTCTGAAGTGTAGATGTTGTGGAGGTTTGTGAATAATATGTGAAAACGTGGACCCTGGGGACTCAAATCTTAAAGTTGGCTAACAATTGGATCCACTATGCTAAAAGTTGTTGGTCTGTTTTGTTGAAAATGTGTTTTTAATCAGAAACTCATGGTTAAGAACTTCCTTATAGTCTTACTGCACATTCCCCAGTTGCACTCATATTTGTTGAGCATATTTCTTAACGTAAGGTAATCATATTGTATGTTTGTAGCGTAGGGCCATAGATTGATTGTTTAGAAGCATACTTGTCGATGTGATTAATTTCAATGTGATTTGGATTGGGCGCCAAGGTGGTGAAATGCCTAACAGCGCTGTTTTAACCTATGTGGTCCTAACTGTACGGAAGCTCTTGTATGGATGTCCCATGTGACCGTATTTGAGCCTCTCACTGTTGGTGTGGTGCAGGTTCCACCACATGACCTTTGCACATCATCCGATGCATTCAATCATCTACACATGCATACACAAAAGGTATACTGTACTGTACAGTATATTTACATGTTTATATATATATTGGAACACGCATGGAAAAAGCAGGTCTTAAGTTCAGCACTATTGTACAAAGCATCCAAAGTGTAATAAGGATAAAAGGTGTAAGTTGTGTGTTTTTTTTTTTTTTCATTGTGATTGACTATTGTTGGCCAGCAGAATGGATACTAACCTCCCATGGATACAGTAGTAACAGGTGTATAAACTTGAATTCATTTGATCACAGGAGATCCAGCAGAGCCAGTGATTTTCAGTGGTTTTATTGAGGTGACACACTAAGCACTGATCTAATTGCTCCAATTTTTTTTTTTTTGGGGGGGGGCATAACAGGTCAGCATAATTTACAAAAGCCTTGACTTTCTCTTGACATTCGCTCAAACAGGGAAACTTTACCGTTCACATCCTGCACTTTGTTTCTCATATGTTTAAATCATGAAAATCTGTTAACATCTTTAACCAGGGATCTGATCTGTCTAAAGCCGTGAGGGGGATGGCTTCTGTGTGTAGACTTCAGTTTTATTTTATTTTTTTTCTGGACAGGTCACATTATCAGGGAAACCACTGGATCCATCTTTTATGGGGTTTAGGGAAGGGGTGGATGGGAGGGACTTGCTGTTTTAATGCACCACTACGTTTGACATATATTGTATCCTCTGGCCCTGAATGTCTATTGGTGGGGTTGGGGTGTGGGTAGAACAGTTAAAACAGTATGCATGTCTATTGTGTTTTGCGGAGCAAGTAATGGGTGAGATGTAAGCTCTATTATGTATTCTATGTGAGGGACAAACTAAACTCATGGCATTGGAATATATATGCGCTTTTTAAAAATGGGACATTTATTTGAAAATTTTATTGCCGATACTTATGTAATGTTTTGAGTTTTGTGCTAAGAGTTTGACATGGGCGGGGGATAGACTACATTAGTGAACTGTTTATATGGTTACTGTACTTACCTATTCTATTCTTTGTATTATGATTTTTAATTTTTATGTTGCTTTTTTGAACCGAGAATATGATGTAATGGAATTAATTCATGGAATTGAATCTTGACCTTTTTATTGATAACAAATAAAAAAACACTTGTACAAAAGAATGAACATTCATTCATTTTCTACCACTTTGTCCCGTTAGGGGTTGTGGGTGATGGCGCCTATCCCAGCAGCTTTGGGCCTGAGGCGTGGTACATCCTGGACAGTGGCCAGTTAGTCACAGGGCTGACATATAGAGACAGACAGTGACAGACAACCATTCACTCTCACTTTCATTCACTAAGGACATTTTAGAGTTCCCGATTAACCTGTACATGCATGTCTTTGGACGGTGGGATGAAGCCGGAGTACCCGGAGAGAACCCTCGGTAACACGTGAAGGACATGCAGACTCCTCACAGAGAGACCGGAGACAGCCGAGAATATTTGAGTCGGCCGGGTTTTGAACTCATGACCTTCTTGCTGTGAGGCAGAAGTGCTAACCACTCTGCCACGTGCACCCCCAAAAATGAACAGGACAAAATTTATTTGAATGTATTTCTGTTTTGAACAACTCAAGTATAAAAATTAATTTACAACAAATTGCAATATTTAAATTAGTACGCATATTAAGTGCAGTTTTATGCTTATTGTTAGGCCAGGATTAAGCCCAGTAGTAATGTTTGTAGGCTCAGCTCTGGGATTTTAGTTTATAGTTTAACAGTGAGTGCCCTCTGCTGGTCCAAAATATAAGTTATAATATATATATATATATATATATATATATATATAATACTGAAATCTAATCCAGTTGTCCATTCAAAACTAATTGACAGCCAAAACCTCAACAGCCTTTTGCTAGCTGAGCTCAGCTGTTCACTGGCCAGAAAATAAACAGGCTTTCAGGGGGCTGTGTCCATATGGTTTAACACAGGAAACCTGCTTTTTGTTCAGTTTTTCATTAAAGAGTCAGTCCACTTCTTACTCAAATATTGTTCTAGTCATTTCCAGCCATCCAAACATTTCTTCTGTGTTCATGTCTTTGTGTGGCCTGATTGGATAAGGATAGCCTCATTTATATTGCAATGAATAGCCATGGTCTTAATGTAATGTATAGTTTGCACATGTGCTACAAAGCTTATGGAAAACTGTCTAGACACAGATTGATGATTTCAAAACAGTGAGGTCCTTGAAGATCTGTTTGTTCTTCCATGCTCCTGGCTATGTTTCCTTGTACCTGCAAGAGACAGAGTTACAGAATTTATTTACTTTCTTGTTTAACATAGAGTCTATGGTATACAGGGAAGTAAATAGACCATTATCATTTGTCATCATTTGTTTAAAACATGCAGTGCTGGGTGTGACACCTGGAATGCACTTTTATCTTTTGTGCTTGAACCAGTAAGACTACTCTATGTTGTTTAATCAGGATGTAATGCTTTTAAAGGTTGCTATAACCGGTTTAAGCTTTCCTTATCTTTTATGTCAGCAAAGTACTTACTGTGTGTGGTGCAATGCTGCAACTGAGCCTAAAGAGGTCAGCTGCTTCTCCAACGCAATGATCCTCAGCCCGATGTATCCCGATGCCAGTAGCAGCAAGAGCAATCTAGAAAGTACAATTAAGACATTGTCTATATGGAAGTTTAACAAACTAAAGTTTTCCTGGAAGCCTGAATGCTTGTGTGATTTTCATTTGACAAAGAATTCTAACTATCTGGGAGAAACTGTAGTTTAATGCTTACAGTATGACATAGATATGGAAGAAAACTGGGAGATTCCTGATTCCACTGAAGAAGAACAATGATGTAACCCAATTGTTGACTCTCCAAGTCCAGCCTGTAGCAGATTATGATATATTTGTTGATTGATTTTTCCAATAATTAAATTAAAAATGTTTGGTTGGCATTAGACTAACCTCTGTTGTCTTCTACTGCTGTCCCATTTTCTCTTGTGGAATTGAATGTTGAATGGACTAACACAAAGAAAAGTTAGTAAAGATGGAAAACAATGTTGGTGCTTTTTATTACCTACTTTTCCTTTACCTTCACTAGACAGCTGTGGAGGCTCATAATCAGTGCTGTTCTGTCTGCTCAGATGCTCAGATAAAGTGTCCTCCATACTTGAGTTACTGGAGATCTACAGACGACAGCATTGAGGATATGCAGTAAATGTTTGTGCTTTGTCATAACATGTTTCAATTTGAGAAAATGAACAGACCTACCACATCAAAGTCAAACTCATTTTCAGCAGACAAGATGTGACGACTATTGTTTGTGCTCCCCGCCTGCATCACACACCACTGTATTAAAAAATTTAAAACATTTGCTTTGTTTGAGACATGATGCCTGAACTTGTGGACTTACTTGTGCATGTGAGCAGACATTTCGGAGGAGTTTGTAACACATCCCACGGTTCATGAGGGACACAAACAAGTACTGAGAAGAAAACAGGAAACAGGTCTGGTGTGAACACATTTCTGAGGAAGTGAACATGAAACGCCATTTCTTCTTTCTTCCTTTTTTCCTTTTTGCAGTGTTTGTTGAAACTAAATCCATGGGGCATCTGGCTTACTTTGTTCAGATGTAGCATCTATTAACTTCTCTGGGGAGATTGGTTTCAACATGAACAAGTCTATGGTAGATTATTAGTAATATCACGGTTAATTATAATTGATTTGGGATATTAGGAACATAATAATAAACAAAATCAAAACTATAGCCTGTGACATTTAGATAAGCCTCGAGTTGTAGTCAAGGTAAGACCAAGTTAAAACCAAGACTTTTACAAAATGGTCTCAAGCTCAAGATTGGTCTCAAGTTTTTTCAAAATAATTATTTGTGATCCCCAACACAAATGGACACAATTAACATCAGTGTAGAATCCAATTTAACGTCTTACATTTAGTTGCATTTTAAAGAGATGCATTGTATAGAAAAAGACAACAGCCCATAGTGTATTTGAATGTAACTAATGCGGGTTTTCTGAACCATTTTCAGATATAGATCTCCTTGAAAATGGTTTGGACACTAACTCAAACAAAATAACATACCACAAAGAGCTTATCAGCATATACATATTTGTCTAAAAGAACAGTCTTAATCTTGTCGCTGTTAAGTACTAGGGCAAATGGTCATGAGTCACAGAAAGAGAAAGAAAGTGTGGAACTTAGTGCAAAAGATTAGGGCAAGCCCATTAGTAGGCCATAATTTGACACTATTATTATTTTTACGTAGACTTGAAGTGCAATCATACCTTTTCTCCATCAGCAGTTTTAATGGTTAAAGACATGGCTGAGTGAAGTTTTTTCACTTCCCTTACACTGGAATGAGGAAGGAGCACCTATAATGTTAAAAAAAACATACTTTATTTACAACATTCAAAAAGCAAACACAGGAGAGCATTACAATATATTTTCTTTATATAGTGGCTGTACCTTGGTGTCTTTGCGAAGAACAGACGAATGAAAAGACACATGATTGACGGACACAAAAAGTTTCCCCTGAAACAGCCCATCCTTTTGCAAAGCACAGGTGAAAGCTGCACCACAAACAAACACATTTCAGGATGGAAGCTTCGTGTTCCTCTTTTTTAAAATGTTGCCCTAACAACAAGAGGCCTGTGTGCTGAATTATTCACTAAAGCATTGTATGGCTGCTTATCCACTGTGGGCAATTAGACATACAAGGCAGCTCGTACCACTTAATCAGGCGGCAAAGGCATTAGGGACAAACGGTGAGAAGGACACAATGTGATGTGAATCGATATCAGCGAATAAGTAACAGACTCCCTCGACCCAAGCTCAACTCACCTTGTGTCAGGTCCTCCCCCTCAGGAATCTCTGGAAACAGTTTGTGGAAGGTTTTGTTGTGCTTTACAAAGCTCTGGAGGAAAATGACTTAATGAATAATCAGTTGTGTGGGAATTTACAACAATCAGGTTTGTGACTGATGAGATAATAGACTTTAATTTGACATAGAAGCAAGATAATGTGGTGCATGCTTAATTAGAGTCTACTCAGTTATAGTCTGATTATTTTGTTTTGAGAGGGGCACTGGAGTTTAAGAGACCACTTTGAATGTTTTTTTACAGTGCATTTTGGAAACCCATCCAAAAAAAAACATACTTTACTCAAAACTAAATCCAGTACTTATTTTGCTTTTGTAATTTTTAGTAACATTGAACAAAACTAATTCCACTGAGGCAGAATATTTCTATGAATTAAGGTCACAACATGATTTTGGTGTTTCTAAAGCAACATTATGTAACTTTTTACCTCAAAATGTACAATGACAACAACAAATACAACAATGTATAATGACAACAGTATTTGCCAATGCTGCATTGACCACAATACTGTGATCCCATCATACCATGGTATTTTTTCCACAAAGTTTTCATTCCATCAAAATCTTATGCTCTACACCATTATATGTTTTAATATTGAATAGGTATATTCTATTTTAGATTATCTTGTCTTATGTAGCAGCATGCATTTCTGTTAAATAACAAAAAACTATACTAAAACATAAATGTTTTGAAGAGATTCTTACATTACTTCTACTAAGTCCATCTGCTCCATCATTGCGCTCCTCTGCAATAGTTTGTTCCCTGATGATAAAAATGTCACATTCTTGACATCCACCATGGCCTTTTTTTTTGCCTAATAATTTGGTTACGTACTGGGAGTCTACCTGGGAAACATGTCCGGGTTGAGGCTGTTATTCATCTCCTCGATGTGTAGTCGTGCATCATCCAGGGTCTGGTTTGTTCGGCCTTTCCTGCCACTAAAGATGCCACTGCCTTTCCGTCCTCTGCTGAGACTTACTCCATTCTGGGAGCTGTCCCAGGAGACCAAGAGAAGTAATGTTGGCAGAAAATTAAACACAAACCTTTCCCCACAGTGAAAGTCAGTATTACTCAAATGTGTGGGGAAAAAAAACCCAAAGAGGAGATCATTATCTCTCATAGCTGTCCTCAGGTGATGTCTTATTATCAACACAGGTTCTTTAAATACATGTCACATATTAGCTTTTCATATTGTAAAATGCCCTTTTGGAAGTCCTCTAAACATTCAGAAGCATGTAATACAATTTCAGATACAACTTACACTCATTTGTAAATGTCATAAAATACTATTCTGGACCTACTTTTTCATAATAACATAAGAATACCACAGACTGATACTCACACAGAGCTGTCCAGTGACAACTTTCTAATCTTCAGACTCATTGTATTAAAGTCAACGCCAGTAGCATAGTCTCAAAACACGGGAGGACGGTTAGAAACTAAAAAGTAAGCACATGCTACATTAAGGACTGGCTTTTTATGGTAAAATAGACAATTAGGGCGACCGAGGTGAAGGGCGTGGCCTTGCGCTTTATCTGAACCAATCAGTGACTGCTGTAGTGACGCGTGGAGGTAACCGCCGCGCGGCACCTGCAGTCAAACGCAACACGACAGACCTTTAGGCGCACAGATGAAGAGGTATGCGGGTGGGGTGACTGCTGACAGTTCAGCCTGCATAGATAAACATCACACGCGCACACACAGTAGCTCTTTCGTTTTATGAATAGATTGAAAACAATGGCGACAATTAGTCAGTATAATGTATTGATGCAAATTGGAGGTTTTTATTATTGGCTTGTTTTATAAAGCCTACTTTGAAATAATTTGTTAGGTCAATATCTTTATGCAAAGTAAGTAGACTGTAGGGGAGACCGGGGTATTTGGACACAGAACAGAAAACGGCAATAAATTGTTTTCTACTAAAGACAACCCCTTTTTATTATTTTTATTTTTTTTTATTTTTACAATTTTACAAGCTAAGATGTTAGACAGGAGACTTAAGTTTAATATAACATAACTTTAGGATAACGTTATGTTATAACTCATATTTAGTTCAGCTGAGGGCAGGTCACATCTAAAAACTCCACCTTTTAACCGCAGTGAATTATTTTCTGGTTGCACTTCTATAGAAAATATAGACAGACTTTCAGACAGGAGTTTAGTCTAATAACAGAAATGTGATTTCTGAAACTGAATTTACACCATCTTTATCTCAGTGTTGCTCTTTTTATTTCACTCCAATCCATTCACTGTGTCACTGAATTGATCAGACTGATGGGTGGATGCATAATCATTTTCTCCAACTGAACAGAGACATGATGAACTAATCATCGTTGGGAACAGAAACAAAGAAAAGGTGTCAGCGATCACCTGGAGTCTCTTTCTCTAAAATCTAAAAATCAGGTTAGGAATCTAGGGGTCATCGTGGACTCAGACTTGAATTTCCACAGTCACATTAAGTCAATTACATCATCTGCATTTTATCACCTTAAAAACATTTCCAGAGTCAAAGGGATAATGTCTCAACCAGACTTGGAGAGACATATTCATGCTTTTATCTCCAGCAGGTTAGATTACTGTCACGGCCTGCTCACTGGTCTCTCAAAACAAGATTTTAGACGTCTGCAGTTTATTCAGAACGCTGCTGCTCGGGTTCTAACTAACACCAGGAAGTACAACCACATCAGTTTAGTTTTAAAATCTCTGCACTGGCTTCCTGTTGCTCAGAGAATAGACTTTAAAGCAGCACTACTGGTTTACAAGTGTCTTAAAGGTTCACACCAGAATATATTTCTGACATGAGCTAGTTCCTTATGAACCTTCTCGGACTCTGAGATTATCTGACCTTCTGCCAGAGTTAGAACTAAACCTGGTGAAGCAGCGTTTAAGGTTCATGCAGCAAAAACCTGGAACAGCCTCAACTTTAATAATGTTCAAGGGGAAGTTAAAAAACTTCCTCTTTAGCTCTGCCTACATCCAGTAAAGACAAAGTGAAAGTGTTTTTTATCTGCACTTGTCTTTCATTTTTTTAAATTCTGTATTTGACTTATGTTTCTTATTCTAAACCTTGTGTATGTATTTTAAATGTGTCTTTTATTTCTTTAAAGCCCTTTGAATGACCCAGTGTATGAATTGTGTGTTATAAATACAATTGTTTCAGGTCAGAGCAGCAACACCACTGCCTCAGGTCTGTAAATGTATAAATGCCTCTGTATCACACAGACATGACAACCTATAAATTCTTTTTACAAAACTAAAAATCAATGTTGAATTTGAAGTTTAAGTAGTTTTTTTAAAAATTTGTTTCAAAAGTCCAATGTGACCCCGCTATTGAGCATGTTGTCTCACTCTTCTGTCCTTGTATTTAAATGCCTATAACGCTGAACTGAAGCTTGATAGAAACATTTAACTAAAATAATAAATAGCTTAGACTTTGATCTTTTACATGGTATGCAGTTTTTTTAAGTTCATGCTCTTTTTATAAACACTTAGAAAGTCTGACAACATGCCCCGGGTCTCCTTTACATCTGTGTTTTTAGCAGCTGCTGTCCAAGTTTAACTGAGGGCCATTTACTGAGTATGCTCCTTCAGCCGTCTGCTGCACCTCACCAAACACTTTTCATTTGCAATTATATATTTACAAACTATGAACCAACAGTGTGGTGGCTTGATCATCCCATAACTTACGAAGATGTACATGATACCGGTATTTTTGTCTTCGATATAACTGACATTTTAAACATATTGAAGGCCTATGTATGTATCAGATCATCTACACAGGTGTCATTGTCTTTCAGTGGCATCCCTGCAGAAAACTAATTCAGAAACGCAATTGTTTAGCTTTAAATATTACATCATCTTAAACGTATTGTGCGGTGCACACTTTAATCCCAAACCGTCCTCCGTTATGCTCAGCGGGGGATTTCTTTCTCTTTGATTGCAGTGCAAAGATTGGAGACAGTGGGTACGAGTTGCTGTGCTGTCTGAAGGAAAATGAAAACAGTATGTGACAGACAGTTGTGTTGATTGTAGAAAGCCCCAGAACTACCAATAAAGGTGTAAGATTACCATACCTGTTTCAACAAAGTTAAAGGAGGGAGCACCATGGTTTCAAATTCTATACACTTTTAGAATAGACACATGTATTTGCATCCGTGAGTGGCAGGACAGTACATTCCTCACGTTAGCTTATTGTGCTTTTAACACTGAGAAAATCAACCCAGATATGCTCTTGCTGCTTGTATCTACAAACATCTCAACCACTGCTGAACTGATTGTGTTATGACCTTAATGTCCTCAGTGATAAGTAAATGTTTGGAAGATGAAATCTAATTTTTAAATTTTTAGTGATGGCACACTTCCTCCATCAGGCAAAAAGAGTGCCATCTTCATCTCAGTATCTGTTAAACAGTTACCGAAAAGGTTTCAGGTGATATACAATAAGGGCGGAGCTATAGAAAGCATGAGATTTTTGATAATCAGTTCATTTTAGTCATCTCTTTGGACATGTACATAGTATTGAAGGTGGTTTTAAATTTTTGAGTTGTTTGTCCCCCATCTAGTGGAGCAGAAATGAATAACACTCAAGGACAAGCAGCATGTTTCGCTGTATACCCAATCATTCTGCTTTTAATACAAAGTCCAGGTACAATATCTACATCCATGGTTGAAAGGAAAGAACAGGTACATAAGTGAAAGGGATGGCATCATCAGAGCTGGCCCTCAACACATCTTATATGCAGTGTGAATGCGTGTGCGCCACAATATTTCTGTTGACACAATAATCGTTAGAAATTGAAGAGATAACATATTTGATATATGTCACACACTGTCAAGACTTCTGGACCACACACAAGTTTCATATTAGAATAATTTCAGGTTTTAAAACAATAACTTTCAAGGGTGTTGTAAGTGTGGCTCGCTCTTACCCGTTCTCTGTCAGAAAAATACACTTGCTACCATGTGCTTTCCAGCAAACTAAATATTAAATTCTTGTCACCAACAAGGCTCTAAATAACTACCTTTTCCAATGCCCTCAAACACATCACGTTCAGGTGACTCAACATTGAGGAGAGTGTCCATAGGGCACCACTGTAAACTACTGCAGGCCTTCCTCTAAGGTAAATCTCTTCTAACTAGACAGACATCAGTATCAAATAGCACCCTCCACAGAGGGTATGTTATAAAGCAAATAAAAAGCACCAAAACTAGCCATTAAAAAATAAAAAAACAACAATGACAATACACTTTAACAATGGCTTTTCAACAAAACAACATCTTATTGGTTATAGTTGCTATATTCCAAATAAATACATAAAAAAATGAACATAAGAAGAAATAACAAAATAGATTAATAAATATCTTTAAAAATCATATCAAATAAATATGACAAAGATAACAATAAGGCTTTTTTGCAACAATTAGAACTACGACACATTGAATCCCACGTTATATCTTGTGCTCAGACGTATGTAATTGTACTGTACTGGACTTTAATGACTGTTATGTACAAAAATTAAGCCTGAACAATGAAACGCCGTCGCTGTGCTCTTTCAACAACACGTGGGACCAATTATGATTATATGTAATAAAGATATATAGCAATGCTAAAGGATTGTGCAATTGTTCTAGTATGAAAGGGAAACATCAACTGGGATGAGTAAGGGTTTGGGAGGGAGAGTTCTCCGATGGCAGTTGCTATTAAAATGAGCAGTGTCCTAACAAAGTGGCTATGCTTTATATGATTTTCTGAGACATTGCACCATATTAAGATACTGTATGAAAAAGTATTGCACACGGCGCGGGAAAACCATTAAGCAGCATGTGTTAAACACAAGAAGTCAGTTGGTGTAAGGCAAACAACTTAAAAAACACAAAACATGTTGATATCTGTGTAGGCTGTGAAGTGCTTTTTAAATTCAGGAGGAGAGAAAACATTTTGGAGCTTGGTGCTTTTCATTAGTGTCTTTTTCAACGAGCCACTGCAGAACTGACACAATGGTACTGACATCAAGAGGCGCGAAGCTGGAGGATGAACAAGGACTAATAGCAAATTGCAAGCAAGCTTTGTTGAATGAAGAATATAAGAATCAACCTACAAATCAGAGCCAAGTTGAGGTTATAATGGACTTTCCTTCTGAGGCCAGCTGTTACTGCACGTTTGGGGACTAGTAAACTGATCCTTGGCCAGTTTGAGTTGTTTGCTCTCTAGTGTGGCTGCGGTGCTCATGTTACGCTGGGGTGAAGGAGGGAGCAGTCTCTCCTTGTAGGCCACAGTTCATGTTCACACGCGATCGTACGGTTTTCTCTTGGCACTGTGTGTCGGGTAAATAAGCATCCATTTTCCTTAAAGTGGCGAGTCAGTGCTCTTCTGCTCAGCCTACTCATCTGCTTAGAACCAGAAAGAGACTCACAGACACATAAAAAATGTTCACCTTTGCACTTTGTAACCCCTTAGTACACCAAACGCATAGATACAAAGTTTAAGGATAAAAAGCCCATTCAGGGTGCAGCAAATATCCAGGCTCTTTGTGGGTTTTTTTGTTTGCTTTTTTATACACATATATTATCATAATTCCTTTTCTGAAGCCATTTGTAATTCACTGGTTCATATTGGAGATAGCTGACCACAACACACATGTATACGTCCTTCACACTGGAACACTGAGGTAAGTATATGGATTACACATGACAGTCTCCACACCCACAGCTCCTCAAAAGGGTGGGTGGTCTTAGACACAGAAATCTTCTTGCTGTTTTTGTTGGTGCTTTTGTCCTTGTTAGTGTAATGTTATCTTTGATTCTTGCTCCAAGAAGTTCAATGTTCACAATATTTCAAGCAGTCTTTCTCTCACTTGCTCTCTGTCATTTCTGGGAGCTCGAAGCAGAAAGATAGATGGATGGTGGTCTGTTTGCTTACGTTGCATAGTGGTCAAAGCTACCCAGGTACTCGAGAGCAGCCTGATAGCAGAACTGGTATTCATCCTGGGAGGACAGACAGAATAAATGATGAAAGTATTAATAGCCATTTATATTTAATGTAGATTTCATTGTAGATTAATGTGTGTTAAATGCAAATTACATTTAATGCTATAATTTATATTAATGAAGTATGTTTCAAAGATTTCAGAAAAAAATGTTGGCTCCAGGACATTGGAATCAAAAAACAAACAAATTATTATTATTAACAATAATAATAATATAAATTTGTGCTTAACAGTAAAATAAACTCCTATAAAATTTTCCAAATATATACATTTTTTGGTTCTAGACAACAGAAGCATGATTTCAAGTGTATTTATAACATGGCTTCAACAGTCAGTGTTTACCTCAGTCTGCACCATGGCTGGTCTCTGAGTGCGCAGCATTTTGACAGTCTGAAAGATGTCCACCGCCCCTTCATAGCGCATCCTCTCCAGGACAATACTCAGAGTGATGAAGACACCTGTCCGCCCCACGCCAGCGCTGCAACAAGCAGGAAAACATTCAGCTGCTGTTTACAGCGTGCTGCGACTATATGATACAGTCTGACTGGTCTAGTGCAGTTGTTATGTAAATATATATAATATGTAATAACTTTTGTTTTCACCTGCAGTGAACAGTGATGGGTCCGTCCTGTCCAAACTGCTCCTTTGTTTTGTGCACCTGGCCAATAAAGTCAATGAAGCCCTCACCAGATTTTGGCACACCTTGTTCTGGCCAATCAGTGAACTGAAACTGGCGTACTGTGCGTGATTGGCCATCCTAAGGGGATCGCGAATAATGATTAGAACAAATACAATAAATATTTAATGAAACACTTTGGTTCAGTAAAAGACTGTTCTCTGTAAAAAAAAAATAATGGACTTAACACATAACCATGTCTAATGAAGCAATTATCCTTGAATCATTTTTATGGGAGGTGATTATAGCAAAAAGATTGTTTAAAGACTGTTTTCTTGCTGTATGTTGACTGAACAGAAAGACTGTCCTAGGCAATATCCCCTCTCCCATCTAATGATTACTGTTATCTGACTCTGAATCAGTGGCTGTGGTTAACTTGAAGCTGTAACGTCTGTTCGTCTGCTACTGTCAACCACTCAGTAGGCAATTACATTTTTTCTCTTCTACTCAGCCTTTCTGACTCCCCTTTAATGGAGATCAATAGAGCATCTGTCGATGTGGCGTCAGTATGGGACAGACTTAACTTGAGTTATCTCTGTGACTGGCGTATATGCGCACATCAACAAACACACAGACACTGAAATGCTGTCAAGGTATTCTGGAGACAGAAGAATGAATGAGTGATCTTGGGGGCGGCTTGTCGATAGTGCTACACATCTTCACATACATAAAGCACATTAACTGACACACTACTGGTCGATAGGACATGCCTTGCATCGCTGGCTCCTAACAATGCTGACAGAATGGGAATAGAGCAGGAAAGTCAAGACGTGTTATGTTACAACAACAACAGGAGTCTTTAAACACAGACAGCATGAACCTACCCTGGCATCTGTAACTTTGAACTCCCGCAGGATGTACTGAGGCATGTTGTACTCTGCCATGGGATCCACCACAAAGTACTGGTATCTGGCTGAGCGCTCTGCGGGCCAGTACTGGTGGCACTTCTCCTGAGAGAACCCAACAGAAAACTCACATTAGTACATAGGACCAAAAGGTATGTAACATAAGAAACTTGTATTTACATACCCGCCCTATTTCTCTCAGTTTAGTCAGCATGACAACTATAGTGGAGTTGTGTTCCCAGAGCATCCTCCAGAAGTCCTCTGTGGTCTCAGCCAATGGACCCTGGGTGGCAATGTAACCTCTCTGTTGCCTACACACACACATAAACACACACACACACACACAATAAGACACACACTATCAAGCCACCTACAATGTTCTCCTTTGTCAAGACATAAACTCAACCAGAGTTAGGCTTGAGGCACAAAACAGGAGCAGTCAAAACATGTGTGTGTATAACTAGTCTGAAGAGCTGAATCATCACAAGCAATGCCCTGTATGTGTCTTCACCGGGACCGAAGCAGTGGGAACATGTATACAATAATGACAGATGTGATTGGACATGACAGGTGAGAGTGCTGCAGTGAAAACCTATCCAATCCAGTCACTCATCAAGTGATCATAAGAGGACAAAAGGGTCAGGTCATATTAGTGTTTTCAAACAGACAACTTACCTGTATCCATCTATGTAACTAGCATTGATGTAGTCCGAGCCCTCCAACCCTCTGATTGGCTGGAGACATACACGGGTAGTTTCATAGGGCATTATGTTGACGAGCCGGTTCTTGAATTTGTTGCAAGGCAGGTTGGCTGTGACAAAACGGGATGTGTGCGCTTTGGTGTTTGCCAGACGCTGCGAATAGGAACGAGAACAACTGTTTATGATCACAGTGGCTCAGCGGAAAACTGATTATGCTTGTTGAGATGCAGGGTAAATTAGGCTTATTTGCATGTTGGCTAATGTGAAATGGGGCAATATATCTGAGAGCTCAGAGAATGATTGAAAACAAACGGTTTGAAAATCATATTATGTAATCATATAAAATTGAGCACTTCAAAGGATTAACATGCAGGGTTTAGTGAAATATGCATAAACATCTTAACTGTCTGTGTTAAAAATAATTATAAAAGAGAACTAACCCTGTTTTTGATTACCCTACCTAAAAATGATATGCACCATTATCATGACTTAGCCACAGAGACCCCCCCACCCCCCATTCTAAGATAAACAAGAACAAAAGAATCACTATTTAAAAAGGATGAAAGAGTTAACACACAGTAAAACGAATTCTACGGGCTTGTTCACCTTAAACTCCAGCTCCATGCCGGTCACATGCTCGCCGTTCTCCACTTTGGACAGCTTCTGCATATAGGAGAACAGGCTCCTCGCAGCCACCTCCGTGTTCCCACAGGCCACAGCCTCGAGCAGGGCCTCATGGATGAAGCTGTACTGGTCCTCGGTCTGCACCATGTAGTTCCTCTGTGACCGCATCAGGGTCACATGACCATATATGTCCACAGTGCGCTCATGACGAATGCGCTCCAGCATTGCGTCAATGACAATGAAACAACCAGTGCGACCGACACCAGCGCTGAAGACAGAAAAGTTTACAAAATGAAATACGAGGAACACTTTAATAACATGTGGTGTCACTTTATTACCTAATACCTACCTGTTTATGTACTTTATGATATATAACTGTATGATTGTATTAGTTTACTGATTTGTTGTCTTTTATGTTTTATTATGTTTTCCAAAATTCCGAAACTGTATAAAATAAACATAACTGACAAAACAAATTGTTTTCAAACCTGCAGTGAGCAATAATTGGTCCAGCATCAGGAGGGTTGCAGGCTTTCACTCGGCGCAGGAAGTTGAGGAAAGGCGTGGGGTATTCTGGTACACCATGATCAGGCCAGGCCGTAAACTGGAACTGCCGCACCTCTCGCCGTTCACTGCTGACACTCTAAAACAGAGAAAGAAGCAAGACATTGGCTCAGCATCTTTTCGATTACTCAATCTTTGGCTATTGATCAGAAACTTACGCAGTGGAAGGCAAAAACATTTGATGTGCATTATTTTCTACTTGATGTTTCAAAATATAAAAGAGAAGAGACGTTCCTGCCCAGCGGAAGCTACACTTGCCCTAGTTTTTGTGTTTTGTAAGTAGGCCACAGAAATACAGCAGTCTGATGGACCTAGATTGGGCTCGGTCTATAATATAAAATGGCTCTGCTTCCAACAGTGATCAAATCTCAGGCTAACAGAGGGAGGCTACCTGGTTTGAACATTCCACAAAGCTGAGATTAATCAATTCTCCTCTGTGTGTCCACTCAATCTGAGGACAGGTGACGATAGTGAGTTTATGAGCAATCAAGGTCACGGATAAGAACATAAAAGTGATCATATTTACCTTGTGTAGGGAAAAGGTGCGAATGCAGAAAGTGGCTAGCTCCATTGTGTCCAGCAAAGTGACTTGGATCATCCCATACGTCTCTGTGCCTCGATTTGGCCAGTACTGGTCACATTTGATCTATAAGTACAAAATATGAATATTCTTGAACTGTTTTTAGAGGTATTTCTTGTAGTCATCTCTATGCTTCTATGATTGTACTGCTGTGCCAGGTAAATGGATACGTAAAAGCCTGCTTTCTTACTCGGGACTTCTCTTCTAGACGTGTCATCATAACAACAGAAGCAGCCCGTTGCTCCCACACCATCCTCCAGAAATCTCCAAAAGTTTCTGCAAGTGGTCCCTGGGTAGCAATGTAGGCGTTCTGCTTCCTGTAGCCGTCAATGTAGTTGGCATTGATGTAGTCGCTTCCCAAGACACCTGCAAATGAGACACTTGTAAGGATCTCTCTCTCTCTAAACTCTGATCTGTGAAAGCGACGAGATAAATTAACCTCTGTGTATGACATCAAACAGCCTAACAAACTGTTTGTTTTTGGCAGCCGCGGTTTTCACTAGACGGCTGCTGGGTGACTTGCGGAGGACAACAAACAAACAAGACTGTCGGTGTAAATTCATGAGCTCTAGATCAAATCCATTCTCCCCTCTTGTTCGGTAGGAGTGTTGGCTGCACTTGAATGCACCCGTGCTGTTTGTCAGTCTCATGCCACTGCACACAGCCGGTCTTGAACACTGTTTGCTATTTCAGATTTCATCCTTCACTGTGCTTCTCTTATCCCATGAACACCACATCCACACAGACTACCATTAGAAACCACAAACATGTTCTTTTATCTTGCTTCTTTCCCAACTCATGCTCACCTTCTATGGGTGCCAGGACCACTCTTGTATGGTCATATGCTATTACATTAGCGTAGCGGTTTTTGGGCTTGTTGACCTCGAGGTTGGAGTGCTCCCAGGTAAACTGCTGACCGGGGTCGATAGACTGGAAAGAAACAGCAGATACTCATGCTTTAACAGTGTACAGTAGCTATTAAGTATTGCATTTGCAGGTAATGAAATGCCTCTTGCTCAGTAATGTAGACAACTTCTACAGCAATAAATTGCAGTGCTGAATTAATCATGAACACTACAGCAGTGTACAGATAAACAAAAGTTCAATCACATTTGCTTTATGAAGGAACGGCTTAACAGCTATGAAAACAGGACACTATGATAATGTGTTCCCACCTCATACTCCTGGGAGAGTCTCAGGTTGTCATTGGCTTTCAGCAGTTCTATGTGCTCGGCCAGTTCGCTGATGGGGATAGGAGGGTGGCTCATCATTCCTGCATGATAACAAGTGACATGGGGTAAAGGGGAGAGGGCAATAGATAAAGTAGATGTAAGATGAATAACCCCAGATTACTGCAGGCTGAAATCACTCAGATGCAGATGTAATGACCAGAGATGTACACAAGTCGAGTCTCAAGTCTTTGGGGACAAGTCCAAGTCTTTGCATATGTAGCTTAAGTAATGTAATGCAAGTATAATACTGCTGTTTTATTAATAAACCTATTGTATATGAATGTATACTTTTGAAAAGGTAAGCTATAGAGAAGTTAATTTCAAAATGAAAGAATAAAACATATTTTAGTTTTCAAAACTGTATTTTGTGTGTACATGAACATCCAGAACACTCTTTTAGTAAAACTGACAACAAATAGAACAAATTGATCACTTTCAATCGTTCTGTTGTCTAAGAACAAATTCAATAGAAACAGATCTGATGGTGATCTTACCAATAAAAACAAATTCTCTCCAAATTCTGTCAAGCTTTCTCTTGTAAAGAAGAGTTTAATGCTGCTCTATCCCACTGCAGCACTGGACCCCTTTTTTTGTTTCACATATTTATACAACCTCACCTTTTTATATTGAATGCTTCTAATCAAATTGTTTCTTTTATCCTAAATCATAGATAGAAATACAGATTAATAGATTGCAAAGCCAGCAACGAAGAAGAATCAAAAGCACACTATACAACCAACACATGTTTAAATGGAAAACGTTAAATAGCATATCTTACAGAGTTTAGCTTATTATCAGGTTTGCTTATGTTTACTTGTACTTTTCAAACTCGCCTATCCAAGTGTTTTCAAGTGTCTGATAAAGTTTGAAATTGTTGTCTTGGCATCCTTTATTTGTACTCCACAGACTTTGCATTTTGCAAGTCTTTAGTTGTGCCTCTGTGTGTTCATAGTTCAATAAAACTTATTATAAACGGCACCGGGCAAGCCAGAGACGTTTTGGTGATGTTTTGAGCAAGGGTTTGAGTATTTTTGTTGTCGCAGTAGAACATGTCATTAACTGTCGACGCACTCCGGGCTCTAAGAATGAGGAGCGCCAAAAACGGTCTCAAACTGCAAGTACAAGTCAAATCGCGAGTCTTTGGACCACGAGCCCTGGTCTGGTAATAACAAATATACATGTCATTAAGAAACACGTCAAGTCAGAAAATCTATTTTAATCCATGTGTTGGGACAAAGTGAGGCGAGCCTTGTTTGTTTGTAAATGTTTTTTTCTTTGATAAATTGCTTGCTGTGTGATCAGAGGAGCAACAACTTAGAGAAAACAAACACAGACAGAACCCTAATTAGGAGGGCTGCACATAGGCATACAGGCGCACACACAGAGGAAAGAACCTATGCCTCCAACAGTCATTTCTTTTCACAGCTGGAGACAAAGAAAGAGGCAAATATCTATGACAATAAATCAAAGTCCCCAAACGCTGCTAAGAGAATAAAAACAATTCACCTAATGCTAAAGACAAGAATACTAAAATTATAATGCATCATGCCGTACTTTGAAAAGCATCCATTGTGCTGCCATGAAAATCTCACTCTCTTGCAGCTATCGAGTGTGGGCTTATGAGAATGGTTATTTTCTGCTAAAACCTCGCTCCGCAGCACCCACAAGTAATCACGACAAAATGCTCCTGTCACGACCAAAATGACCTTAGATAGCATCAGCCAGGTTTTCTTGGAAACAAATTTCATCTTCACCGAGCATCTCAAAGGCACCCATCTCTGGGGAGAAAAAGTGGTGGTAGCAGGAGCTTCAAGGTTGCTGCCACACGAGAGAGAAAAAATGTATGATAAAAGAAAAAGAGCGTGAGGTGTTTTTCAATCTCCTGTGGGTTTACTCTGCTACACAGGATCATGTAAAAACGACTTTCATCTCAGGATGAAAATGGTTCAGACTGTGACAGGTAAAAAACTAAATCCTTGGCAGCAATGACACATCATGCTTTTTTTTCCCACAACTTGCAATTCTATAAACTACCCACAGAAATATAGTGAGAACTCTGTGTAAATTGGTGTAGGATTAATTTGAAAGCTTTTAATTGAATATAAAAAAATGAAAGAGAGGCACCATCAGCCTGGTGCCATGACCAAAGCAGCTGTGTTGTTAGATCTCACTCAGCAGGGTGCGACGAGCGGCAAAACCATGTAGTTACTTCACAGTGGGGCTTTAGTTGGCTTCGTTGACGAGAACAGAGTCAGATTTTCTTATAGCTGATAGCTTCCCACTGCACCTTTTTCATGGCAGATTTTGACCAGATTTGTAGACGTTCATGATTGATGAGACAAATTTGGGTAAATGCTGTCTGTGTTGTCAGGTCTGATGTGCTATCTGGAGCAGGGCATGTGGAATGTGGGCGAGCGGAGATGATCTGATTTTGTCACTCTGCTATGACTCAACCATGACTAAGCATTGACTGTACTACCTGGGGAGCGGCCATTTTGATCTGAGGAAGCTGCCAGGTACACGTTGGTTGACAGTTTATGAGGCAGAGGAGTGCTTCCACAATCTTGTCTGCATAATCTCAGCAAGGATAAAATTAGTCTAATGAATATTTCATTATCAGATGATGAGCTATTGGAAGTATACTTTCTTATGCAAATCTACAGTCTGTGTTTTGGTGCCGGTTTGATTCCATTATCAGAACATACCAGGAGTCTGGAAGTTGATGCGTCTCATTTCCACAGGATCTGTTGGATGGTGGGCCATCATCTCTGCGTTATTCAGAAGGCTTTTGGTCCCGGGTTCAGAGTCCTTTCGCTTGCTGCTTAGACAACAATGAGTCAAAAAGCAATAGGTTTATGTAAACAGCAAAAAGAGACAAAAAACATACTTCAGGCTGACAGATCATTAGCATGGGATCTTGTGTAATGTAAATGCTGTGGGTTAAAATGAACCCGACATTGGTTTAATCTTACCTGTCAGGTTTGCTGCTTCCAATGAAACAAGAGCAAGAAAGCCAGAACGAAATAATAAGGACCATGAAAGGAAGGAAACAGACAGATTGTTAGAAAGAAAAATCAATATATTGCATTAGTATTCAAAAGCTTAATGGCCTGCAGCAAGTGGCCTACAAGCTGGGTCAGACTGTTTGATAGCTGTCTGACAGGAGAGCAAACCTCCAAAGTGGAACAAATAAAAGGAAGATCTGCCTTAAAGGTCACACTTCCTATTCCTTATGATTATAAACATCTCTTATTTTTGTATCTTATTTATTTATTTATTTGTGTAGCACTCACTTTTTATACATGAGGATTGCAATGACGATGCAAATGATAAAGACCACTGCTAGGACTGGACCCACCACCCAAATCAAACCATCCCCCGCGTCCAGAGGCTGGGGGTCAGAATCAGGAGCGATCACTGGGTCAGTGTAGGGGCTGGCCACATACATCTTCTGTAAAACACACAGATACGTTTGTATAAAGCATAGCACACAAATGGAGTAATAAGAATTATTGAGCATTTTATCCAGTTTAATTATTGTTTAAATTATTCATAAATTAGCTCTTCAAACCACAAATAGATTTAATCTGTTTTACAACGAGTCATTGTTAAGATGAGGTGTGCACATTTTTGTTACTTGAGCATTTTCACTTTAAATGCCATATCAGTGAACTTTAAGGGCCAAAAAATGTATTAATTGTAATAAAGGCAATCTGCTAATAATTAATATTGGTTAAAGGTAGAAATCACTGCGGGATGATAATTCTTTATTTTATTAAGCTGTGAAAATGACTAACATGTGAGTCTTTGTATGTATACTGCTAAACAGAAGAGCTCTCCCTTGTGTCCTAATAAAAAACAAATCAAATCTTTACTAATTCACTTGGAGAGTGGTTACAGACGTTTACCCCAGTAGTGGAGTTGAGTTCAGCCAGTATAAAGAAGACGTATTCCTGGCCAGGCTCTAGGGCTCGGTTCTCGAAGCCTCCGTAGTCCAGCTGGTCTCCCAGGGTGAAGAAGGCAGGCAAGGTGGCAGGTGTGAAACGGGCTGTGATGTACGCACGCCGAAGGTCCACCTGCTTCTGCTGCCGAGAATCCCTCTGCTTTTGACTGATATCTTTTAAAAGCTGAAGGAAGTAAGGAATGGTAATATTATTAAGTAATATTTATAAAAGCACTGTTGAATTAAAAAGGGTAAA
Organism: Neodontobutis hainanensis; assembly: GCA_024349245.1. Lineage (NCBI taxonomy): Eukaryota > Metazoa > Chordata > Actinopteri > Gobiiformes > Odontobutidae > Neodontobutis > Neodontobutis hainanensis. The sequence continues at coordinate 3,318,313 of JALDNG010000013.1, read as the reverse complement.
TGTTGCCAGGAGTTCCTCGCTGTGAGACTATGTTTGGGTTTATAGGTCTTTTCCTGCTTTGAGGCACAGAAAACAGTGGGTGTTATCACTTCCTTTTCTCACCTCCTCGAGGTCCATTTCATCTGGGCTCTTGAGGTGTCTGATGACGCCACGGGCTCTCCTTAATGGGACCACCACAACATAAACATTCCTGTCAAGGCATAGAAGGACAAACCCATTAGAGCACCTCCACTTCCATTGTACTGTGTTCATAATCTGTATCTTCCACAATTCTTTAAAAAAAAAGGATTTGTTGAATAATCCCCTCGTCCTACTTGACAGGGGTTCGAGCCTCCAGTGAAGGTAATATGATGGTGACTGTGGTCTCTGTGTCGCGGGTGTGGTCGATCTCAGGGCGGCGAATGGTTATTGGCGGTGAGGTTTTTGCAGTGATGCGGTGGCGGAGGCCTCCCATGTTTCCCTCCGGAGCTGTGATCATGAAGTCATAGCTGGTGTCAGCCTGGAGGTTTGGGATAACCGCTTTTCTTAGACGAGCATCCACCTCCATCTTCTGCTGGTTGTACTCCACCTGGAAAAATACGGCAGTTGATTAAGGAGTTGGCAATGTTTTTGTTTACTCTGAAAAAGAAAATAATTCCAATTAGTCTTGCGTTCCATTAAAGTTTTTTCACAAATGTTTTGAATAATTAAATGTATAAGCAGTATTAGAAACCATTTCTTTAACATTTTTTTAAATTAATTGAGTTGATGAATATATCAATTAATAATAATTTAATAATAGTTAATAATAATTTTATAACTGTAATTGCCTGCATCTGGCAGACAGAGTCTTTTCTCCGATCATCATTTTTTGGATATAATTTCACACAACTCATTTAGATCTATCTAGTCTCATAACTAGAGGAAAAATAGAGGGCAATCCTTATACCATGTTGCAGTTGTGCACTTTGGAGCTTTATAGAGAGAAATGCCTCACATTCCAGACCTGACACAGTGTTGATATATATATGTATCTATAATAAAAAAAATCCACACTTACCATACCATAAAATATACCATTCATGCAAAAACATTGCTATGTAACAGTAGAAGGTACACACAGTATGTAGTGTCATTAAATGTGAAAGCTCTAGATCTTAGACATACTGTGAAGCGATAGGAGTTACTGCTCTCTGGAAAGTCCCAAGTCAGAAGAACACTGGTCTTTGTGGCCAAATTGACCGAAAAATTCCGTGGCACATCTAAAGAAAATGAGCACAGATAAAAAGACAGTCACTTGAGGGGAAGTCTTTTTGTTTGAATCTGCTGCTCCTCAGATTTCCAACTGTGACCCTGGAGAAACAGGCGATGTGTCAGTCAGATCAGTTACTGGGAAGAGAGAGGATGATGCTGAGGAGGATGAGCAGGTGATGAGGAGAGTGGATGGCAAGAGTCGTCAGAACAAATAAGAGACAGACCAGCATTAGGAATGTGACATGCCACATTCTTACAGTGTTTGTTTGACTCAGAGTTGAGCATGTCAGCAAAAAGGTTCGGAAAAGGTGGCCGTGGAGGTGTATCAGATAAAAAAGCTTACCTGCAGATACAGGCCCAGATGCGACTCTTGCTTTAATTCACTTTCTCCACTTACCTTCAGTATCAGATACTGTATTTTCAGCCTTGTATTGACTTTTACCTGCAGGTTTGTGATAAGCTGTGCTCTTGAAGCAGACATCCATTAACATTCAGCCTGCTTCCACTGGCGGTGAAGGGTAGGTGATGAAGGTAAGTGAGTGAGGAAGATTGGGGGAGTAGACGTGTTCCTCTGGACTGTGCAGTTCTCAGCCTCAATGAGGTGCACAGGGTGACCTGTAAGAACTGGTCCACACTTCATTTAGTGGTTTGTAGTGAAATCCACATAAGGGAAGCAGAGCTGTGAACTTGAACCAGTGCTTAGGAGGTGAATGGTGTTCTGAACTGTCCTACCTGTTTCAAAGGCCAGGGTCCGGCACACCAGAGGTGGGCTGAATGGCCCTGGCCCTGCCTTGTTGTGGGCTCTGAGCTGTACTTCGTAGGCTGTGCTGTGATTGAGGCCAACAATCATGTAGCTTGACTCACTGGCTGGTATCGTGACCAGCCACGGGGGGGCAGGTATCAAAGAGGAACCTGGGACAACAGGAGGTTTCAGGCTCACAGCCTCTTTATAAGCAATAGTGTACTCAGTGATGACACCATTACAGTCTTCTGGGGAAGGGGGCTGCCAGAAGAGGTGCATAGAACAGCAAGTGGCATTAACAATGTCAGATATTTTTGGGTGTCCCGAGGGTGGGAACATTGGAATTGTTATTTCCTGCTGTGCCACAGCACCGTAGCCTGCTCGGCTCTTTGCAGAGAGGACAAAGACATAGGACAAGCCTGAGGAGAGGTTACTGACAGTATAGTTTCTCTCCTGTTGTGTGAAATCTACTGTGGTGTTTAGGGAGGTATTCTTCACACCAAACTGCAGGCGGTAGCCTTGTATTTCGAGTGGGATGCTTTCTTTGCCAGACTCCAAATGGTCCAGTGGTGGAGCCCATTGCAAAACTACAGACAAACCAGATCCAAGACGGATCCAAAGGGAGGGGGAGGCGGGCACTGCAAACCAGAAAAGAAAAAAGTCAAAATCAAATCGTGTACATCTCCTAGAAAATGACTATTGATTTGGTTGTGTTTACTGTGGACTCCTGGCATTTATTATGTTCTTTGCACTAAGATGTGTATGTAAAATGTATATATTTACCGATTCCAGATGTCTGCACCAGCTTTGCTTTGCTGTGTGCTCCGTCCCCTTTGGTGGTGTAAGCAGCCACTGAGACAGAGTACAGAGTCTCTGCTTTCAGCCCTCCTAAAATCATCTCCTAGAGAGCATATACAGAGCAAAGGAACCATGAGATAGCATTGAATCATGTTTTTAATATTAAAGATTCACTTTAGAGTAATAATTAAATATTGCATGTAAATGAAATGATTAAACATAAAATATTATAAAGCATTGCCTTAGTAAATCTCAGGTGGTGAAACTTTTTGCAGGCTTTATAAAACTTTAGAAGCTGTGCATACTCACATACTGAGTGGAGTCATTCTCCTCCATCTTATCCCACAGACACGACACGCCGCAGGCAGCCGAGACAGAGGAAAAAAGAGATTGAGTCAAAGAACCAAAAGAGACAGTCTGTCTGAGGATTAAATAAACATTAAACATGATTTAAATATTCAGACGTGAAGTCACCTGGGACTCATCCAATAAGAGGTCCTTGATACGGGGAAGGGTTCGTGAATCACTGTTCTCAGCTCGACTGAAATGCACCTGGTAGCCCCGGATCTGGCCCTGGCGTAACCGTGGCAACACAGGCCGCCAGGTGACCTGAAGTGCTGAAGAGTTCAGAGGCTGGATGTCAACTTGACGAGGGGCTGCACCGGGAACTAAATACACACACAATCAGCACACGCAGAAGTAATTAAAAGACCAACTGTCTGGCCAATAATCAACTAAACAATCAATGCTAATTAGCTGTGAGCTACGACTCTCAGTCTGGTGCTTACCATCTTCATCAGTTCTGCAGAGCACAGCCTGGCTTTTAGGTCCAGTCCCCTGAACAGTGGATGCTGCCATGGTGATGTTGTACCAGCTCCATTTCTCAAGCCCTTCTACCACTGTCTGCCCCTGCTGGGGCGGGACAGTGAGCCCCTTCACCACCTGGCCCTGACCTCCGCCTTCGGCTCCAGAAACTCTCTGGTAACTCAGTTCATAACCTGCCAACTGGCCATTTTGGCCCTCCACCGGAGGCGGCCTCCAACTTACTCTCAGCGAGGTGGAGCTGACAATCTCACAGGACACCCCCTCGGGTGGAGCTGAGGGCTCTGATTGGACAGGGAGCAATCAGTTTAGGAAAACCCAAGAGAAAAGGGCAAAGAAAATTAAGAGAGGGAAAAATATAAGTGTAAGGATAAGAGTAAGGATAAAAGGAAACAATAAAAAATAAACTGAACTGAAAGAGTTAAAACAAGAACAAAAATGGAGCAACCGCATAATGCTAATCCATATTGTTAGGCATCTGGGCAAATAAAATAAACCAGAGACAAGAATATTGACCTGGTGTAGACAATGTAATTATAGCAAGAGCATGCCTCTTAAACACACACATGCACACACACAGACACACAGACACACACACACGCACACACACACGCACAGACACGCACAGACACACACACACACACACACACACACACGCACACACACGCACAGACACACACACACACACACACACACACGCACACACACGCACAGACACACACACACACACACAGACACACACAGACACACAGACACACACACACACAGACACACACACACGCACACACACGCACAGACACGCACAGACACACGCACACACACGCACACACACGCACAGACACGCACAGACACACACACACACACACGCACACACACGCACAGACACACACACACACACACAGACACAGACACAGACACACACAGACACACAGACACACACACACACAGACACACACACACGCACACACACGCACAGACACACGCACACACACGCACAGACACGCACAGACACACACACGCACACACACGCACAGACACACACACAGACACACACACAGACACACAGACACACGCACACACACGCACAGACACGCACAGACACACACACGCACACACACGCACAGACACACACACAGACACACACACAGACACACAGACACACGCACACACACGCACAGACACGCACAGACACACACACACACGCACACACACGCACAGACACACACACACGCACAGACACACACACAGACACACACAGACACAGACACACACAGACACACACACACACACAGACACACACACACACGCACACACACACGCGCACAGACACACACACACACACACGCACAGACACTCACACACACACACACGCACACACACACACAGACACACAGACACACACACACACAGACACACACACACACAGACACACACACACGCACAGACACACACACACGCACACACACAGACACACACACGCACACACATACACACACGCACAGACACACACACACACGCACAGACACACACACAGACACACACACACGCACAGACACACACACACGCACAGACACACACATGCGCACACACACACACACGCACAAACACACACACGCGCGCACACACACACACACACGCACACACACACGCACACACACAGACACACACACACACGCACAGACACACACGCACAGACACACACACACACGCGCACACACACACGCACAGACACACACGCACAAACACACACGCACAGACACACACACACACGCACAAACACACACACGCACAGACACACACACACGCACACACACACACGCACACACACACGCACACACACACACACACACGCACACACACACACAGAGTCTATATTTATATTTTTTATAAAAGAAAACAGATAAGTTTTTGTTTCAGGAGCAGAGACTCAGCTCACTGCACAAGACTACAGCTAAATATATAGATTTCACAGCACTGCTCCACGTGGTGCCGTAATCCATGAACCCTAGAGATGATACAGTGCAATGAGACTTTCCACTGCTGACAAGGGAAAGGTCTTGTGCTTCACAGAGGAAAGAAAACAAACTAAAACAGATCTCACAGTGCTGAAAGGATTTAGGAGCCAATAAAAAAAGACACAGGAGCCCCGGGAGAGAAAGGCACTCAGATGGATATTGGAAGTCAGGCTAGATTGATGAATTGGAGACAAGAACTGAATCAGGGACAGTTCTAGTCAGACTGAAACACACATGGGCAGGGAAACAAATACTGAATCAAAACCATACAAGTCCTTTATATCACTCATTCTGTACAATTTTCTTCAAGTAGAACTTGTATGATGTGTAGAATGTCTGCCGCATCTGGGCCGTGTTTGTTGCCAGGAGTTTATAGAGTTGTGTGTGCATGTGTAGGAGTGTAATAGTCATAGCTGACAGGTTCAAGTATCTATCTACTCAGCCGTACAGCCAGTGTTCTGCTGGCCTCAGGGGACAATCTAGATGTGCACCAAAGCTTGGCGATAACAAAGCGCGCATTACCTCCCCAGGAAATGAATTCTGCTGCATGAAATAGTCTGCTTATCTAGCATCGTACAAACTCTGCTGTACCACCTCGGCCTCAACTTCATTTAGGAGGTAAAGAAGACCTGCTCAGAGAACATTTTAAAATCAGCCTTTCAATTGATCTAGCAACATGTATCTGCAGTGTCGTTGTAAATGCTTACCTCTGAAGCCTTTCGCCATCCCAGACTGAACTGAGAACTTACGAATGTTTAAACTAGCACCTTTTTCCCTGTTATCTCTGCATCTATTTATTTATACTTAAAAAATTGACTTGACTAGACTTTACATTTATAAAGGAGTATAAAATAAATATTGGCTATCATTTAACAGAGACAGAGGCAATATCCACACAAATGCATTTTCATTTAAAACAGTATTAAAAACTGAAAACTATAACTATGTTTTTAGTGAATATTTAAAAAAAACCTTGTTGTCAAGAGAAGACAAGCAGGTATAAATAGTGGTTTTATTGTTTTCAGAAATCTACCTTTCTGTACAAATCCAAAGGTTTTATATTTAAAATGGGATCTGCAGTCTGCTTTAGGTGTTCCCAAAATTACACAGTAGTAGTAGTGAAAGTTTTGTGTTTTAGAATGAAAATGGATTAGTATTGACAGCCATAGATAAAAAGGTTAAGAATTGACAATGGATACAATCCCAAGTGGCTGTTACTTACCTGTCAACCAAGCAGACCAACTCCAATTCTTTAATGCTCCTCACTGATGGCTGTTAGCCAATAAGTGGCACACATTTGTGCCCTTTCAAAGACATTAGACACTGATAGAGTGGAAAATGTAAAAGGAGGGCAAGGAAAAGGAAGAGTGAAACATTACTCGGCACTCCGTCTCCATGTGTCATGATGCCCTGTGTAATAAAGCGAGTAAGAAAGGCACAGTCAAATGGATGGATGGCTGGGAGAGGGGTTGATGCATGGTTTTAAAAACAAGACAGATGAAAAGATATGAAGATGATTCCCAGGTTTTTACCAAATTGTGAGCTGGGGATATTGTAGCAGCATCGCAGCAGGGTAAACCTTTCACATAATGTCATAAAGATAACACAATGAAATCTGTGGCATATACAGTACATGTGCCTGCAGGTATAATCCATGAACCCAGTTAAATTGAGACGTACTGGCTTGTGACGTTCTCTGCACGAGTTCGTTAGTGAAAGCTCCGAGGCCTTTGTTGGAGGTGGCAGCCAGGGAAAAGGAGTACTCGGTATCTGCTTGCAGGCCCACCACTGTATAAGAATTCCTCGGCCCAAAGGTCAGCTTCTCCTGTGAGAGCAGCAGAGAGGAGCAGAGGACAGGACGAGAGGCGGGTGAGTGCAGAGAAACACAAGGCATATAAGAGAGCTGAAGGAGCTAAAGAGATAAGACAGTCACCACGCAGCACAGTGGCTCTGGACACTGGCATTAATCTTTAAACTTCTCTTTTTATCTGCCCTTTTATTCTTTCGCCTTGTTAAGAAGTCTCTCCACACACGTACATAAAAAGAGAAGAGGTCTTACCAGGCTTCCAAACTTGACAGATTTGTAGAGGAGTTCGTAGTTGACAATGCTCTCCTTGGTATAGGCAGGTTCCCATAATAACTCAATGCTTGTGTCCGTCACCTTACCCACTCTAAATTTTCCTGGTTGGCCTGGGACTGAACAAAAAATAAATATGATGAAATTAGGTTGGTAATTTTAAGCCTACCATTGCTGCTCTGCTGATAAGGACTTTGGTAATGTTTTATTCTGCAGTTACTCAATGGAAATATAAATCCTACCACTGTATTTGTACGTCCCAACACCAAACTGCTGTCACACTGACATAAGCAGTTGAACGGTACGAGGGACATTTTTAGCTTCTAATCACTGCTTCCTGTTTTCATCAGCAGGATTGAGTCCAAACAGGTGGAATGTGTTAATTTCAAGGGATTAAAATTGTTCTGACAGGATGAGCTCTGCAAAGCTTTTCAAATACAAGTCACTCAAATTAGCTACTTAGTTGTTGGCATTTAAGCCCAAATGAATGACTGCTCATTTCTGCACACGCCTAAAAACAAAACATTATTCTCAAAGATCCACATACAAATCCCAATTTAATCACAGATTATTTAGACACAGATTTACTGACCTCCAGGCATGACTTTTACATGAATCGGGTCAGAGGCAGGCCCATCCCCAACAGAGGTGAAGGCCAACACTTGGATAGTGTAAGTCTCTGATGCCATTAGGTTCTGGACTGTAGTGATGACACTGTCCTGGACATTGTGGATCTGCCACTCATTCATTGGTCGGGATGGGTCCATGGTGTAGTAAACACGATACCCTTTCACCTACAACAGAAAAGCAGGCAGCCAACTAAGTCCAGCTCACTAGGAAAACAATTCCCTTTGCACAATTGAAACTGAATTTGAGTGCCGTCAGTGACAGGGGAGTATTATGTGGCTGATCACATATTCCTGGTGTCCCAAATGCCTGATAATTAATAATATCTCTTTACAACGCATAACCATAAGAGTTTATTATGCCCAAGGTCATGAAGTATAAATTACTGTTCTGTTTCAGCGCATATGGTCCTGTGGATTTGCTGCTACGCTGTTTGGTGAAGGTCAGTGTCGCAAGGTGATGTCCTTGTGTCTCTGGGGATGTTGCGCATTTGACCCCGATAAACAAACACTGCCTTCTCATAAATGTGGGCAAGACCTACTCCTCTATAAGCTCTGGATGAATAGAGACGGTAGAACTCCAGAAATAATCACTAACACTTCCTATTGGATATTAGTGTGTGATATTATAGTGTTTCAGTAATTTTACTGCACTTATACACCCCCGCTCTTGTTATTAATCTTTAATATCTGAAATCCCCATATGCTCCTAATTCAATTGCACTTATTTCTTAGATTTTAATCAACAGTGATGGTCAGGTGCCTCAAAAAAGACATAGGCCTCAACAGGGACTGCTGTTAACTTAGAGAGGACAGTCCAATTACTGTGTCTTTCTTTAGAGAACGAGAAGGCAGCGAGGGAGTTACAACAGGGAAATCTCTTGCAAGACAAAAAGCTGCAAAGGACACAAACTTGCTCACTGGAAAAATGCTCCCAATGGAGAATATTATTAAGACTTTAAAGTTTTAACCTCAGAGGGCCCTGATCAGAATAACTCAGGATGCTATTTTAATATCATCACTCCTAAAGCCGTGGCTTGAGACTATTCTGTTTTAATGATCTTCATAGCCTTTGAGCAGTGTCCTGCAACTACAGTAAAGTAATTTTAAGACTTTTTAAAGGATTAATTACAAACAGTGTTGGTTTAATACAATATAATTGCAATTTGATCACTCAACCCACCTGTCCATTCGGTTCCTCTGGTTCCTCCCATCGGACCATCACAGTGTTTTTTGATATAATATAAGCCTGGACATTTCGTGGTGGGCTTGCCGGAGCCTGCTCTCCCGTTCGAGCATGCACTTGTGCAGAAGGAGGTCCTTGGCCAATGCTGTTGACAGCTGACACTCGTATTTCATATTCAGTATTGGGGTAGAGTCCTCCGATGCTGTAGCGTGTTGTGGTGATGCTGTCCACCGTCTCGTACTTGTTTTCTGGTCCTTTGGCTCGATACTGGATGATGTAGTAGGACACTGGGTCGGGGTTGCCCGAGTCCCAGGTGATGGTCACGCTGGTGGCTGTGGTTTCTGTGACAAGAGGTGTCCCGGGAGCATTGGGTAAGGCTGGAATTAGAGAAGATAATTTTTTGAGAGCCCAAGACACATTTTGTGGGACCTTAAAGTTTACGTTGATTTTGATGTTCTTTTGTTGCACCCATGTTTCACAATACAAATGTTTTGTGTGTCCTCAATACATTTTAGATCTTTAATATGTAGCACGTTCAATCTTTTGCTTAATTTTTTTATGAAAGTTTGTTAAAATTAGACAGTAAACTCTTGAACTCCTAATCAGCACCAGATGTCAGAAAAAGTATCATATTTGAAGATGATGAGACAAAAAAGACAATTTTATTTTTGTTTCTTTGTTCATCTATGTTAGATTAGTTTCTGTCTCGTTTTTGGACTTTCTTTCTGCACTTTTATATGACAGTAGTGCTCAGACTATGCCGTGTTAACTCCCAATTATGTCTGACACACAAATGCTATCCTTCCATTGGAGAATAAAAGAAAGCATATTGCTTACACTTGACCAAGACCTGCGCGGTGGCCTCTATGATGCCCAGGCTGCTCATGGCCACACAGGTGTAGTTGGCCGACTCTCGTACACCGTTCAGCTCCAGTACATTCCTCCCGATGGGCATTTCATCTTCAGGGGTCAGGTCCTCGCTGCCCAGCATCCACTTGACGTAGGGCATGGGGGAGCCCACGGCCACGCAGGTGATGTTGACGCTCCCATGCGGCATGATCTCGTGGTTGGAGGGGAGGATGGAGAAACGAGGGGGCACGCGGCGCACTGGGAAAGCGGGAGAGTCAGGGAAGAAGGTACGGGCCAAGGGGGGAGGGAAGGGTCGGGGAGAGAAACAAGGAGTGAGGGGAGAAAGAACCGGAGAAAGAGAGAGAAAAAGGCAGAAAGCAAAAGGAATAGATAGAATAGAGAGAGAAGAGTAACAGGAAGGGGAAGAATGAACTTCAGGGTTTTTACAGAAAAGTACAAAGGGATAGTTCAAGTTTAGTTCCAATTACTTTGTGGTACTGATGAATCCAACAAAAAGACACAAATCTTGTGTTGAGCTTCTCAGTAAAAAAAAAAAAAAGAGTGACAAACTCTTGAGTTCCACTTCAACCAGGACATGACACCTATAGTCAGTTTCTCAAACAAAGTGTTGGCTAGTTTAAAATAACAAATAGAATTCCCAGTATAGAGAAACTTTTGTGAAAGTTATTGAAATTACTGTGCCTGAAGGTGCTTCCGCAGAAGACAATCATAGGGGCCGATCAATAGGCCCTGCCTTGCTATTTGTGTACCCCTTGGGAACTACAAGCAAAGTGGCAAGTTATATCCAATACTGCATCTGCCAGAGCACGCTTCAGTATATATCAGGGAATGATGCATCGAGATACTGAACTCATAGGTCACTTGCATGCCTGGGCGACTCAAGAGGGATAAAATGGTGGAGTAACACAAAGAAGAGAACGGAGAACTGAAGACTGAGAGGAAGACAGAGAGAAGCGAGACTAGAGCCAGACAGAGCGATAGGAAACGACAGGCAGAAATAGAGGCAGCTCTGCTTCTCTTCCAAGACAATGACAGGCAATGTAGCAAAGGACAGCCACATTGTACAACAAGATACTGTACAATACATAGGATCCAGAACTAATACAGTGTCGTCAGATGAATTGGAAAATGTGGGCAGGAAGTGAATCGGAGGTTCTATAGGAGCAGTGGCAGTTACAGAGTGATCATCGGACACAGTAAGTAATCAAAAACACCAAGACAATATGAAAGAGGCAGAACGGGAAAGTGCGAGCAAAAGAGATATGTGAGGTAGTATGTGCATGTTTATAAGTGAATTAAACTTATGTACATGTGTCTGTCGCTCCTACATCAGGGTGCGGACAGAATGCAGAAGAAGAAGAGAAAAAAAAGGGGAGGGAAAGGAGGGGAACAGACAGGGAAATAAGGGAGATAAAGAGAGGATTAGAAAAGGGTTTGGGGGAAGGAGGGAAAAGGGGGAAGAACAGAGGAGCGAGGAAGAAAAAAACACATGGATCTATTTAAAAACACTGCTATACCAGAATCAGGCCCATTCAGAGAGTATAAGAGCTAGAGAAGTAAGAAAGAAACAAAGGGCTAAAGTTTGGATGTTAAAAGAACAGAGAAGAAGAAGAAAAAGGCCAGGGAACAGAGATAGACAGAGATAGACAAAAAGAGATATGGACGGACATCTCTGAATGGAAGGAGAGAATGTAAGGGAAGGCAGACAGAGCAGAAAATAGTCTAAAACTCAGCTAAAGCAAAAGTAGATAATAAAGGTTCAAAAGTACTATGAAAGCAAAAGTAAGTAACTTCAATCGAAAATACAACTAAAATAAATAAATGCATAAATAAATAAACCGGCTGCATAACCTCCACTCCTAAGGATATCTTAAAAGGACACACCCCCTCATAAAAAATCTAGAGACAATTATATAAAAGATAACCATTCTTTTCAAGATTTTAGACAAATTTAAAACTATAATGTCTCTTCACCATCATTTGAGAAATAATGCTCAATGCATTGGGAATAAAAAGCCAAAAGATACCCAGAATTGGATACACAAGTTGAAGCCAAGAAAGAGACAAAGAGACAAAAACAGGTACATCCGTTAGACATGGTTAGGCAGGCCTCTGCTCCTGTCAGCATGCTGGAGACACGTCACACACACTCCATGACAGCACCATGCACAAGACACACGCAGCAGGTGCAATGCAGCAGAACGCCACAACGCTATCAGTTTCATTCAGTTTGTTATTGCACACCTAACAATGCAGCCAAAAACAAAGGGAAAGAGTCAATTAAGCACATGGATTAGTTTGGTAATATGAGCTACAACAGGATGGAGGTGAAGACTCGATGGCTGTTAGGGAAGCTGAAACAGGACCTCTGCAGTGTCAATGCAGGTTATGAATGTGGAAAAAAGAGAAAAAGAAGAATCCACTGCCGGGACTTAGCACTTTACAATTAAGTGAGCTCATAACAAGCTATAATCCTTCACAGGCTCACAGAGCCTCGAGCTTAAAGTTAATCGTGCTGGGCCACATGACTTCCCTCCATTTTCTATATAGCCGCAAAAGAACCAGGAACTTCAATCTTTATTAGAAGACCTATTCTCACTCGTCTCCTCTGCAGGGAGTCTGGAGGCTACGGGTGAGTGAGACCTTGGCACAGTCGCAAGGATTACCGGTGTATCTCAGCATACAAGTCCAGGACCGTCCCTGAGCTGACATTTACGCAGCACCACCCTGTCTGTCTCAAGGACACCGCTTTCATTAAGCACTGTAATAAGAAGGAATCATTAATATCTCCCTCGGTATCTAAAATGCGAATGGATATGATTAATTTTAAATGTCAGACAATAGAGGCATACTGGGCTGTTTGGGAGAGATAGGAAAAGCTAAGAAAAGTGAAACACTGTAGACTTGGCATTCTGTTCAAACTGAATATATATTGATTATTGTTGGTATAACTCTCAGTAACGTGATGCCGCGTTGTGGATATGTCATGAATCTGCTCAAATCAGTGATGCTTCTCCTACAAGCCTGTGAAGCACATACCATTTCAGAACAGCAACGACATGTACAAGCATGGAGAGTGAGATTTTTCACTCAACAAGTGCACAATTGAAGGCAATGACAAGGGAGCTGGGGCATAACGTCTCATGTGGTGACACAAAAGGGAAAAAAAATGAAGACAGTCACAAGACATGACCCGACAGCAAGTTCAATAAAATCACAATGTGAGCATCTCAATAAACACACAGTATGCCATGCGTTAGTGTCAGTGACTAGACAGACATCATGCAAGCGGTGCTCCTTTCTCTTTCTCGCTCTCACTCCTTCCATGCAAACATTGCCTCTTTTTAATCTTCCAATTCCTGGGTCTCCATGACAACAAGATCATACCATGCAGAAAACATTGATCGGGGAGTGAAGGCAATACCAAGGGTTCTGCACACAAGGCCTCACAATGCAGTCAATGCAATCTGCTGCGTAGGCAGACCACTTTATTGTACATCTCAACTGTCTTCATTTTGGAGCCATTTGACTTCAAATCTAGTCCGCTGTTTGTTCTGGTGTTTTCTTCATTGTTTCTCTCTGTTTCAATAAGTGAATTTTTCTGAAACAAAGGAGTAACAAAAGAAAAGAAAGAGCACACCAACCTTCTCGAAGCTCTGAGGTATGGAAGGGGGTTGATGCAGAACACAATGACGTGAAGGGAAAAGAGAGAACGAGGAAACACAGAGAGAATAAAAACGGCCAGCGCAAAGCCACACCATACTCTCACAATCCATGTACAACTCAGTCATTTCCACACATTTTCTTATCGCCCACTTCATTCAAAACAAACTACAAATCTGTACATAGTGAACTTTCAGCCAGTACTACGCCATCACTAAAGTTGGGCAGACATAATATCAACAGATTATATTTTTACTTTGCTTTTGCTTTGCTGTAAGCATCAAGCTAATCTTTGTCCAATGTTACTTCTAGGAGTCTGCCTCTTGTACAGAAACCATTTTAGTCATGCTTCCATACAGTTAAACCAAGGTGCATATCCAACATGCAATATCATTTAGAATTGGTTTAATACTAGGAGTCTGCACAATGGTTTAAGGTGGACTTATTAAAGGTGGTTGTGAGAACACCACATAACAAAGTCAACATATACTCTAGACGATGAATGGGTTAGTAGACTTTAATTACAGTAAAAGCACATGGAAACAAAGTTTAATTTAGGCCGTCCTAACAGAAGGATTTCTGTGTGTGTGTGTGTGTGTGTGTGTGTCCAGGTCCTACCTCGGACATAAAGGTTAGCAGGGGAAGAATAGCGCACGCCTTGAGAGTTGGTGGCCACACACTCGTACTTCCCTTGGTCCGTTTCATCACTGTTCTCAATCTGTAGTGCTCCTATATCAAAGACAAAAAGGCCATAATAGTAAGTGACATACATCTGATCAATAGATTTAATAGGTCCACATTCAAAAAGATAGTGTCCAGTCATGTTTTTTCATCTCTTTTATTGCCTTGATAACCTCTAAAGCCCAGTTCTTAAGTTTAATCTAAAGGATTTTGCCCCACTTTTATTGCTTTATCTTTAGTCAAGGAGTGAACAGTAGTAACAACACATTTGACATTCAGAATTTTTTTTCCAAAAGTTTTGCAAGTCAAAAACAAGACATTTTTTAGTAAACTTAGATGACACCCATTGTAGTCTGTACTGATTCCTCTCCTACAATTGGCTCACGAGTATGCCATGAAGAAAGGCTGCACTATCTCAGAGCTACAGTAACTGGCAGCAGCTACAGAGCTCTCCCCTGCGGCAACGACCCACAGATGCTCTTTAACTTGTCAACCTGCTTCTATTACTTGCTCTGTTTTCATCCTCCTATCCTGATCCCACTGTGATACACAGTGACTCCCTAAACGTGCTATAATTACACACACTTTTGTCAGCTTTTCTTTTGTAGCTTTTGCCTCACAAGGTACTATTCTTACTGCATTTTTAGAGGAACTCTTTGAGTTACTAGCTGTGTTTTTTTTCTGTTTTTTCGTCCCGTTCTGTCACATTTATATCATCTGAAACTGACTTTGACATGGAGCCTGAGGAAAAGGCGCAAAACTATGAATTGCTCTCTGCAATGTTGCACACAGAGCAAAGGAAACATGACAAATATAAACAACTTGTATGGACCATAAAAAGGTGTGCTTAGAGCGTACATACAGTGTCATTACTTTTCATCTCATAGCAAAAATAATCTTTAAATTATTTCTAACCATTAAACTTAATACCAAGGTTAATGGGAAGATCTATTCAAATATTGGTTCTCTGATTTTACGTCTCCTTGGCAAACGCAATAAATAGCCACCCACATCAGTCTGCTCGTACAACAGACAATGAACAAGCTAATTACATAATCAGAGTACAATGTAACCTTTCAAACAATATTACGCACACAAATTGTCTGAAAATAACAATTCATTATTTGATAATAATATGAATAACCATTTAATATTGGCTTTTTGTCCTTCATGACCATATTCATTGAAATAGGTTAGGGCAAATAAAAGCATATATTAGTGCAACAACAAAATAATTTTAGCTTCTGAACTCCTTCATGACTTTTATTTCATGTTAAATGTCAGTGGTTTTATTAGTTAAATATTTCTGTATATAAATATTTCTTAAATATTTCTCAATCAAAACCTGACTTTTGTAACAAAAATAACTCCTAATGTAATTTTTCTATGCATGTTTTGTATATGCATGCATTTTTCTGTCTAACATTTAAATGGCTATTAGTGAAGTAAAAAATATAGATGCACTAAATGGGCACAGCTAAGTCGACAACAATGACCACAAAATTGTTCTGAAAAAAAAAAAAAGTAACCTTCTAAAACTGAAAATCCATTAGTGTAGAAAAAAAACACTTAAAGCTAAAGTGACACCATTAGCTTTGAGTTAATGGAATCAAAAGAATCAAAAGCTTACAGAGTTATTCTGATTGCAAAACATTACTTGACTGTGAGTTAGGACACATGTCTGTATCCTATTGCTTGTATATGAATGTTAAATGAGCTGCAGCTATATGAAAGAAACCCAGCCTATGCCCTCGCTCATTTTATTTCCATCTCGTCTTTTCCCTGCAGTACAGTGCATAGGAAATAAACAGGAATAAATTATCAGCTCTACAGTAGAAAAAAAAGGTATGCCAAGGGAAAGGCAGAATGGAGGAGAGAGGATGCTGGACATGTGGAGCTGTGCACACAAGAACACAACTGACAGGTGGAAGGAGCTCATATGGCTAACTATCGGCACAAATTCTTCACAAATTTTTTTTATGCAAAACGTGCAGCTAAAGAAAGACAGGTGTTCAGTGTAAGAAGTGAATAAAGGTCAGTAAGAGTGTACTTAAATGGACGGTGAAGTGAGAATAACATGCCTGTTTGGAATGGCAGGACAAGATGGTGTAAAACGGGAAAGTAAAATGTATCTAGAGAAGCAGGGGAAAGGAGGGAGTTTTACTTTCCCGTTTTACACCATCTTGTCCTGCCATTCCAAACAGGCATGTTGTGTAAAACGGGAAAGTAAAATGTATCTAGAGAAGCAGGGGAAAGGAGGGAGTTTTACTTTCCCGTTTTACACCATCTTGTCCTGCCATTCCAAACAGGCATGTTGTGTAAAACGGGAAAGTAAAATGTATCTAGAGAAGCAGGGGAAAGGAGGGAGTTTGTTAGCAAAGCTGGAAGCTGCTGACGGACCCAGAATGAGATGTGACTTGAGTAAATTGAGCTGCTGTGAAATCGTGGATGGTGTATTATGTCTGATGGGCTTAGGCCCAGCTGATCAAATGACAACAGATACTGCTAACCTGATAGCTCTGGCAGAACATCTAGGTCAAGCAGATCACCCAGAGTCCACCTCCGGGATGAGGCAGGACATTACCTTTTGATACAGGATGGACTTTTAAAATGGGCCAATATATAAAAGTTTGTTGTAGCTATGTTGAAGGTACCCCAAAAATAATTTATTTGGGCCAAAGTTATTTTAAGAGATAATATTTGGACTCAAAATCTTCCAAATTACCCATAGCAAAAAATGGTTAAATATAATTCTGCATTATTTTTTTGATTAAAAAATATCACAAAATGAAAATAATAACAATAAGTCACAAATGCTCTTGGCTATGAATATTTTATTTCACAGTTATAAATAAATAAATAAATATTGTGACAGACGTTTATACCTATTATTTTGGATTCAAATCCCAGATGACAGAAAAATAGTGTCCTCTTTTGAATATCCTACTACAGCTTTGTAATCTTTGCCAAGGCAAGTCTCTTACCCTGCAGTCACCTTCAGGATCCATGTTGCATGTCATCTGTATAAGTCTTAAAAAAATAAAAAAATTGTGGATTTTTAGGTAACACTCAAACCATTAGATCCCAATCTCAAATGTCATAAATAGACAGATAGCTAGTCTTCATCTATATCAAAACAGGTCTAGCAGATGGCATAAAAAACAAATGGGTGCTTTGGTTAAGGTATAAAGATGTCAGGTGAAGTTCATCTCCATCCTGTGCCATATGTTTGCACCCTTGAGTAAATGATGATGTGTATTTGTGCGTCTCAGCTTTATGCAGGTGAAGTGGGAAGGTAACACCTGACGATGGATACTTTAAGGCCATGAAACACCTACGAGCCATTGTTTTGGGGATTTGAGTGGAGTCATTCCCAATATCATTTTTCATCTTCATCCGTGTGGCCCATAAAATGAATTTTAAGACCCCCCCCCTAAAAAAAAAAGAGAGCGGTGAAGAGAAAGACACAAATAAATGTTTGTGGCACAAAACAGCATGGCACAGATCCAAGCAGAGCTGGCAAACAGCCACAGAATCACAAGCTTTTACTTGGAAGGTGCCCCCATTAAAGATATCTTAAAGGGGTGTTTCATCCATAACACATCTTGAAGCAATTTTGTGCCGAGCTCAGGTGTAATTGATTTCCTCCAAGTCATTTCACTGCACTGTTTGGTTCATTATACAGTGCATTTGGTTCCTCTGCTTTAGTGATGCTTCTGGTGATTTGAAATCCTATTAAAGCCTGCAGCCAATCCCACTGAGCCATTTGTCTTGCTACTGTTTCATTGATGTGGTATGTGGCTTTATATATTGTATTGGTGAAGTGCTCTGTCAGATGGGACCTTAAAAACGAGAAACTAGTTCTCAGTAAAGATAGGGATAATAATGAAGATTCTTATTTAAAAATATATTAAATAGTGCAGAATAAATAGTCAATCAGTAGAAGAAGACAGAAAGGCTTGGACTATGTTTTTTCTCATTCATTCCACTAGCTTAGTTCTTTCACCCTAAGTGCATTAATAATGAGTAAGAAAACAAACAAGCAGACAAAAAAAAATTATATTTTATTTGGAGCGTGTGAGCTGACAAAGGGCAGCGGTGATCAGAGACGGATACTGGCTGACAGCGGGGCGATATCAGCGCTGGCAGGACTGCGCAGCACAGAGAATATGGATGAAGCAACAACACAATGCTTTGGCCTCACCATCACTTTTATTCTCCCCGAGGACAACTGAGTGAGAATGGCTGAGAAAATAAGTGGCTGCCTACTCCAGATGACAGTGTATCATCTATACCGAGGATCATAAACAAAGCTGAATAAACTATCTCACGTGAAGTGTGATTCCTCAGTGTTCATTTGCTGATCTGACGCCACAGACTCTCTTTCCATTTTTCTCAAGCCGCAAACTCCCTCTTCATCTCTCTCTCTCACTGTCACTGTCAAAAAGACCCTTTCTTTCACATTTTTTATTCACTGAGCTCATTTCACCCATTTTCAACTGGGCGGGTTAAAAGATAAAAGGAGCATCAGTTATGTCTTTAAAGTGAACAGACTCCTTTTCCCAAAGCTATTGATTAAGTTCTGTCAGAACTAAATTATGGTTGTTGTGGTTAGATTTATCATTAAAGTTAAATATCACAGTCAGGGAATTTCTTTTTTCTTTTAAATAGTTTCTGAGGAGGCTTGTTGTCCTTTATGTTTCACAATGTAAACAGATTGAATGTCAGGGGTCTAATATCTTCCAGCCATTGATAAAACAACATTCTGGGCTAAAAGAGGATGTATTTATGCTTTTATGAAATTGACTGTGAATGATTTTACAACCGCAAAGGATGTAGATAAAGCAATATAATCCCTTAATCGTTATAAAAAAATCATTATAATCATCAAATTGGATGCTGCAGGAATTTTACCTGATTGTACTGTTAAATGGTTTTATCTTATTTGTCAAAGGATGATGATTAAACAAAACCTTATGGTGTGTGTCACCTGATCGGAGCTGCTTGATGCGGCCCTGGCTGGTGTTGGAGTCCACCGGCAGGAAGTCTTTAAACCAGGAGATCTCCGGGTCTGGGATGCCACTGGCAGCACACAGCATGGTGGCTGTCCTCGTCCGCTCCACCACCTTCAGCTGAGGGCCCATGTCAATGCTCGGGAAGCCAAAGGGCAACAGGTCATCTGGAGGCAGCACAGAAAGACAGAATATCATTTGGCATTAAGTGGTTACTAGATGGTAAAAATATATGTTTTTGTCACTTTTTCTATTGGATGTTTACAGAATTCATCTGTGTTTTACACTACACCGATTTGTAAATTCTGTCATAACAGTAACAATATATGCGTCATTTGTTTACATTGTAATTGTTAAACAACGTTTGACAGTAACAATTTTAACAAAACATTATATGAGAAAAGCAATAAAACTATGAAAATGTGTGTTTTGCTGTTGTGCTGTGGGTGCCAGTATCGTTATAATAGAAATTATAAATGTATTCATTGAAAAAAATAGTGAAAATGCAAGAAAAGTGAACATTTTAGCAGTGTGTTATTAGAGTAAAAATATGGAACATTAAAAGACAGTTGATGGACTGTTGATTTTCTAAAAAACTTAAATGAATGATTTATCTCCCTGCACACAAAAACAGTGAGCTCAGCCATGCCTAAAAATGAAGACACACACAGTGATGAACAAGTCACCCCTTCAACCCCTTTCCCATCTGCCGCCCCTTCAAAACAGAAATCCTATCGAAGACTGCCGCACCGCTCTACTCTTGCTCATCAAAGGCGTATAATGCTTCCTACAGCTAGTCATTAGGTGATTCAGTGGGCAGGTTTTAGTGAGAGTCTGACAGGCTGCTTCTAGAGCAGTATAAACATTCCGCCCAGTCAGCAGGAGTTACTTAAGCGCCGACACATGCACAAACACACATGTGCAAACACACTCAGACTCAGGTATATTTCTAACCTATAAATATAGGTGTCTTGTGGCAGTCGCTGTATGGTGTGGTGGCTATGTCCTTGTAATGATTTCTGTCTAATAACTATGCACAGAGCTGCTCAGAAACAGTGGCAGCAATTAGAAGCTGGGATCAAGAGGAGGGGCAGGGCACCGGGGGTAATAAGGACTTGTTAGCAGTAATTGTTTAAATGTACCAACGATTAGAGAGGCCGATCAGGGATGTGTCTGCAAGCATTGGGGTATGTCTGATTACCTCGAATAGGGCCTTGGAATAATATGAGTTTCGGTGTGTACACATTTGTGGTATTTGCATATTCAGAAAGGTGAGCTTCCTCTTTTACCTCCACACACACACAGCGAATGGGATTAAGCGTCTCGGTGACAACCGTCCAGATGGCCAGACACGTAATCAAGCAT
Source organism: Neodontobutis hainanensis (assembly GCA_024349245.1). NCBI lineage: Eukaryota > Metazoa > Chordata > Actinopteri > Gobiiformes > Odontobutidae > Neodontobutis > Neodontobutis hainanensis. Next base: position 3,297,223 of record JALDNG010000013.1, on the reverse strand, counting down.
CTATCAGCCCTCCTGCTTCCTCCTCTCCTTAGCCTTTTACCCACTCTATCTGTCACACATCCACGCCAACACCTCCCCCATACCTGCAAATATAATTACATATTCCACTTTTCCTAAAGCAGTGAAGTAATTAGCGACACAACAATTTGTTTGGCTAATAAATCAAACTGGCAACAGCCACACAAAACAAAGTTTATGAGCTTAAATCGAAGCAACACCGTTAAATGTGGTGCACAATAGGGTAGTCCAACACAAGCCGCCTCAACCCTGTGTGTTTTTGCTAGGTTTCTTTCCTCCTCCGGGCCCCCTGCTACCTAACCACATGACAGACGTGTGCCATCTGCTTCCATTCGCTCTGTGATGGGGAAGCAAGATAGAATCTATGGCTCTCTTTTTGTCATTCTACAGTCATCAGCTTTAAGAGACCATTTTAGACAGGAATGTCAAGGGGTTGTTGACGCAGGTGCTAAGAGGAGGAAATAGAGGGGAAAATGCCACAAAAGCCAAGTGAGGAGTTTAGTACGAAATCGCTGAGCTACGTTTGCTGAGGATAATGTTTAGTTACAGTTTGGGTGAACATCATCTGGAAGGGGAATCACCCTGACCCAACCTCTTCCCCCCAAACAAAACTGCCCTTCCACCAACAACCCTCAGCCAATCAATGCTAATGATCCACTTGAATAGAGCCCAGTGGTATGGCCATTGACAAAAATAAAGAGGAAGAGAAAGGAAGACACAGGGGAGATCGATAAGGCAGGTTAGAAGGCGAGATCCCCTGAGGTGGGGAGTATGCTAGGCCTACATCTGCTCTCCATCCCCACCCCTCCACCACCCAACCCCCTCTCCTGAGAGGGTTCAGATGGTCTTTTTATCACCCGCCGGCTACGGCTACATGGACTCCCTGGCTGTTAATTAGAGCACGCCACTGCAGTGGACCAGGACATGAGGGCATGTGTGTCTGAAAATAATAATGTGAAGGTGGACCTTGGACTAAATCCTTGGAGAGAAGCTGGAGAGGACAGGATGGTGCAGGCTAGATGGAGAGATATAAAAATAAACAATGTTGTAGAATAAAGACAATCCCTTTGAGCTATTGAGAAATACTTATTAAAAGATATTGAATTGACCAGTCTTCTTCCTCCAGCACACTACAAAGGACAACCCAGAAAACAAACATCTCAGTTATTATTTTTTGTCTGTTCACTCTACAGTCTTCTTAAAATCTACAGGAAGTAAACAAGCAGAGAATAATTAAAAATGCATTAGTGTTGACACACCCTGAGAAAACTTAATAAACAGTCAGATGAAACATAACAATAATGACTTGTAGATTTTGTATTGATTTATATAAAAATAGACAAAGACCTATACAGACTTTAGTTAGACAGTGAAAGGGTTTAATGGATGCTGAAGTTTAGTGAGGTGGACAATAGAGTGCCACAGGTATACAGCGAGGATCCTAGATGACTCAGACACTGCTTGAAATAGAGACTGCAGCCATGGCCTTCATAACACTTTTCTCCAAATGAATCATTTATCAAACACAAACACTGCGCAAAACTACTGCTGATTTTCCATCTCCTGGTTAAATTGATAAGACAGCTATTGAAAAATGTGTCATGTGTATATATAAACACTGTGTGTGTCAACAGCTTTAGTTGGCAACAGGCAAAGGCATTGTTCCCCGGAGCTTTGTGTTTGTATGTTTAGTGTGTATCAAGAGGTTGGGAGCGTACATTTTGGCCTGGTTATGTTTGCAGAAGGGCAATCAGGCCTGATGCCCAAAACCAAGCTTTAGAGCCAACCAGATCTGGGCAACTATGCAATTTGTGCGTGTGCATGCGTGCACATATACACTAGAACTAGACTAACTAACACTAGAGTAAAACACACAGAGTCAAACACATACCGCACACGATGCAAACAAACAAACAAACAAACAAGAATCCAGATTTCCTTTCCCTGTATCACCCACTCACAGACACAAGTTGCCTAAACATTGATAAAACACACCACCACAGCCCATTTCTCACTTCTTCTGGTTAAGAGCACATTGCCAAATCTTTTTCCAGGTTCATTTCAGAAAGGAACGACTGTGCTTATGAAAAGATCTTTAAAAAAGCATTCACGGTAAGCCTGATTCAGGATTAATCGGGCCACACTCAGCACTCTTGAGAGTCTGTAATGCTTTGACTCCTATAGACCACAGGAGGGCTGAGGGGGAGCACTTTAAATGCTAATGGCCCTTTATGATAATTGATCACAACACTGTGCACAATGAGACAAAGCATTGTACAGCGGCCCTTAACCTAGCTATATCCCAAAGTTGGGCCTCTAAAATGTCCCTTCAAAAGATCTACTATATAGCCTTTCATGCCAGACATGATGTGAGGCCACTTTCCTACATGTGAATAACAGTTGAAAAATAGACTCCAAGGAAGAGAATAAAAGCACAGAGGCAATAAAACAGCGGCGATGAGGTGTATATATGATGAAAGAGCCTGTTCTCCACTGAAGAAGTGTAATCCTCTTGCCGGCTCAGTTGATACTTGCAGTTGTTTCTCGACCAAAATGCTGCCTGAGCCAATGGTCTGCCAATGCAGCAGACGCCTCAGGGGAATCACTGATCTGACTCTGCTCTGTTTTTATGAAGGGTGTTTGCCGTCATGGCAGAACATCTCTCACCTCCCCCCTCTCAGTCTCACCCTCTTCCTCCCCCATCTCTGCCATCCTTTTCTCCTAAAATGGGACACTGGGAGGTGAGTATAATCAGGATTACTCTGCACAAATGAGACACACAGCTCAAATATGAAATGAAGAGGTCCATGCATGCAAATACACACACACGTTCACTGCTGCAGCAATGAGAATCTCTCGCCCACCAGAGGTTTTTAGACGTGCAGAACTGCAGAATATTCACGTCTCCTGAAGGTGGAAAAGCACTACCGCTGTGCCTGAGAAAACAGCAGTTTGGTTTGAAAAGGGAAGATTGGTAAGAGAGGATAGCGAGAAGCAGAAGAGAGCTTGCTAAAAAATGTAAAATGCAGGAGAAGAGGAAGTTTGGACAGACAGCAAGGGTCAGACGAAATAGATGGCAGAGAAAATGAAAGAATGAATAAAACAAGAGAGGAGAAATTAGAAACGGACATTGCTGTAGGCCAAAATGAAGCCAGAGGAGTCAAAGGCAGCGAGACAAAGTGAGAAGAGCGAGAGAGTGAAAACAGTGGATAATGTAAAGGGGGATGGGTGGTGCTAACAAATAAACTCAAAGCAACTACTAGGACTAAGATAACTCAGGGCTCAAGACTAAACTAAGACCAAGATCAGCGCATGACAGTCTATAATTAGTCTAAAATGTAAACACTATAAGTTCAGTAGATATAAGTATAATAAGTAGGCTTTTTTCCTCAGAGAGTTGCCACAGCAGAGTAATCCACATGGGAAACTTGGCAATGTTTTTATGCCAGATGCCCTTCTGAGGCAAGCCTCTCTATTTACCCAGGCTAGGAACCGGCACATTGACCTGTGGCTGGAGTTGCTCACTCGTAGATTCAAGCTCATCATCTTCCTCACCAAAGCCACAAAGGAGCTTTTTATCAAAAGTATAATACAAACTTAACATATGCTTACGTAAAAGAAATGTTTGACCAAGAAAAGACCACGTAAAAGTGGCTTCAGCGGACTAATCTCCAACACAACTCTACTAACCGGCCATTCCATCCATTAGATGGCCCTACCCTGTGGGCAACCACAGACCCTTGCACTGCACACTGCCGCTATAACTGTTGGTCAACCATTATACAAACCACAATCAAAAACACATCAAGGTGAAAAGTAATAAAGAGTTTTACTTTGGTAGGAGATGGATTTTAAAATGTTCTTTAAAAAGAAATATTAAATTAAAATATTGGATGAATTTACATTTACATATCCTTTATAGCACTCCTTGAATACAAATTCAGAAGTATTTCTGGAGAAAAATTATATATTTTTATAAAATTCCTGTCTTTTTTTGCACTATTTACTATTCTATATTAGCTAATAAAAAAGTGAACTGGACCCTGGACTCACAATTTATTTGCCAATTTCTCTTCAATGATCCCATTTCTGTTATTGTAATGCAATCATGAAATATAAACTATTATCTATCTGTATATTTATTATGTACCATATAAACACATAATCATTTTCTTTGCTGATTTGGTACATAACAAATACTACATTATTACAAAACTAGAGCTACAGCTGAAAAGTAATGCTTTTGTTTCTTACCATCACTTTACACACAATAATTACTATAATGTGGAAAATGTGTGATGAGTATTAAATTGTATTATTTGATCAGTGCAGTTTCATATTCTGTTCACAGCACACGGCTTATGAGACAGTTGGATGGGAAATCAACACCCGTAGATTTTGGTCTTACAAATAGGACAAGCGTTGCCACAGCACACAAACCTCATAGGGAAAAGGTTTACACAACCAGAACAGCCACACATACTGAGACCCGCCCTCGAGGTGCTGTTTCTGTGCTAATGTGTTTTAGACCGGGGCTGAGTGTGCAGAGATGATGGGCTGGGGTAACAGATTGGCAGGAGTCTATACCCTGGGCGACCGGCCTTCTGCTCACCACACAGCCCAGCCAAATACACAGTTCTCATCCATCTTCAGTTCTTACAGCCTCTGCCTCGCCATCCAGGTCCATTTCATCTCCATTATTTCACAACACCCCCTCCCAATATCCTTTTGTAGAAATGTCTTGTTGATCAAGCCTAATCCCCTGATGTTCCTCCATGTAGCAACAGACAACTAAGCAACAGCCTAAGTAATGCCTTTCTTTTCCCTTTATGCTTAGTCTGCTGTGAGACAAGCACAAACTTTCATTTGGAGCTTGTTAGAGCATTGTAAATAAGTTTCAAAGGGAGGAGACGGTATACATTAGATTAACACCCTCGATCCAGCCAGGAGGCGCCATGATTACACTGACCCGAACTGCTAAAGCACTGCTCTTGTGGCCTGATCACGCTCGGCTGCACTCAAAGGGACTATAAAAAGAATGTTTCACTGCAGCCTGCTGTGGAGGCTGGGTGTGGCCAGGATCCATCTTTTGTCACATCTGCAACTGACAGAACAGGGGACGCAAGACAATGGCCGAGGCTAGGTGTGTGGATGAACACTGTGCTCGAGAGGAAAAGGGCAGAAAGTGTGTGTGGCTTACCTCTGATAATGGCCAGCTTTGCAGTGACGGACACCTCTCCTTGATTGTTGCGGGCCACACACTCATAAATGTTCTCATCTCTAGGAGCTCGCAGTGGTTGGATCCTCAGCACGGCGCCTGCACCCTCATCAAACTCTATGGTCTGGACAACCACAAAACCACATGTACATACATCAGTAATATGAAACACACTACATTTTTATACTGACAACTAACAGCTAACATTAAAAGAAAAATCTGTATTCATCACCAACAGGACATAATTATTTTTCTTGCCCTTCACACTTGGATACTTACCAACTTGAAGCAAATTATTTGAATGGGGTTCACTAGTTGAAATGCAATTTACTGCAAAGATCCACTGTACAGTCAGCCTGTAATGTCAATGGACTGTACACAGAATATCTTGGAAATACATCAAATAAATGCAATTCTAAAACCATATTCAGGTGCCGTCTTTCAAGTAATGTACAATATAGGGTATAAGAAAAGGTTCAGACCTGGCATTGAGATTAATTTGCTTGTGTTCACAATCAACATATATACAGTACATGGGCTATATCCCTCTGTGTAGTTGAGAAAATGGATCTCATTCCCTGCTTGATGCTTCTGCATGAGATATTATCATTGAGCCAATTTCCAATCATATGTGTGTTCTGAAGTTACAGGGCAATATATAAAGTACATTCACACATGCCATTCAGAACAGAACACAATTTAATGCCAGGTCTGAACATCCCCTGAAACATCTTAATTAAAAATTAAAACAAACATATTTGGATTATATTTGTGTTATTTTGTTTGTCTGTTGAACCGTGCACTGTGACAACCACCTCGATACGCTGGGAGTTGACCTTCTTGCCCTTCTTGTTCCAGTAGACGACTGGCTTGGGATTCCCAGTGGCTTGGCACACGAATGATGCCACCCCCCCTGACACTCCGATTTGGTCCGTGGGAATCTTAGTGAACTTTGGAGAAGCTATAAAAACAAAAATGAAAACATTAAACCACATGCTTGACAGTTTTACCCAGAGGAAGCCCTTGTTGCTGACCACACCCGTGTCGCTGTCACTGAGGGGTCAGTGTGACTTGTGATCTGATGACTGTGTGTTGCGCTTACTTCCTGGGTATCATCTAGAGGACGCACTGAAGGACTTCCTGTGGGTCATAAATAAAAGATGGGCTTGTGCTTCAGAGGAACATCTCTTTCTCTCTGTTCGTGTGCCTCCGTCTGTGAGCACTACCTCCTGGGCAGGCTATCCTTGTAACGCATGTTGCAAAGCCTGTCATGATGACACATGAGTGTTTCACAGGTGGGTGTTCATTCACAGCACATAATTGGCCTAAATGTATTAATTTTTAGAGGTGCCAGTTTAAGCCTGCAGTATCGCATGTTTAAGGGGTTTGTACATCTACCTGACTGTAATGTTATGTTTGAGGTGGCTTGCAGAAAGACAACAGTCATTTTCCAATCTAGCAGTAAACCAACAACACTACTAAAGCTATATTTTTCACAGTGACTGAGTCAGATCAGTCAACAACTTAAAGCACCCACCCCTTGCTACGTGTCTGTGGCCTGTTGCCATGGCGCTGGGCTTAACTGCAGAATCGTTGCTATCCATCAGGGTGAAGTCAGGATGACCCTTACCATAGCAACCTGGATCCCTCCTCCTACTCCAGCAACGTCTGGGTGGGTGAGGTCCCACTGTCGAGTCGCTCAGGAAACAGGAGAGTAAGAGCTACCTATCAAATACTAACAAGCAAATTCTGAAGCTTGTTTCTTTCAATCGCAGACTACTGGCCACACAAACCATTTTGCAATTTCACCACAATGCCTTGACAGCAAATAGAGTAACACCAGTTCAAAATTGTGTGAGTGTCGTGCTCTAAAGTGGCTTCTCTTTGCCATAATCCTCAATAGGAAAGAGGCGAAAAGCCACAGTTTGTACAGGGTATTCACTCAGAACAATTTTATGCCCACCATTTTAGAGCTCAAGAGGAGGATATTTCCTGCCTATTAAATTCACAGAAAGGCAGACTGAGCATCGAACAAATTGCTCTTCATCCCTGCCAACAAAATGAAAATGTGAATGAAAAAATGTCACGGTGGAGTACAGTCTACTCCTGGCAATGGGATTAAAAATGAATTTTACGTGCTTCTCAGGACTTTTACATGGCTTTCAGTGGCTTTCTGTTGGGGCCAAAATGTTGTCTGTGTTCTCTTAAATACGCTTCAACACCAATCCTCCTGCAAAACCAAGCCCCACTGGCAGTGTTACCACTTAAGCCGCTTCTAAAAGCCAGGGAAAAGCCCTGCAAGGCACTGGCTCTGATGGATTTGCACCGAGCACTGACTTGTTATGATCTGAAGGCTATAGAACGCTAAAGAAGAAATAAGGAACTAATGAGGGACTGGGCCTCTTTAAGGCAAGGTTTTGCTGTGCAGAGCAGGCAGGTCTACCACTGGATCTACCATTCGTCTCTTTTTAATTAAACACCTCTGTAAGCTGTAATCATTCTGGTGACTTACTGACTCCTGCTGTGCTCAAATAGAACTAGAGCTTGTGGCCAGTACACTGTTGAAGAAAGGTTCAGGGTGAACACAATGACTTCTCTCATTTACATTGTCCGAGGTCAATCGCCAACATACAATTACAATTAAATTTAGTCAATGTTCTATGTACTGTTCAATATGTGTGTCCTTAAATACAATTCGAAGCCACCCAGTGCAACCATATGCAGTCTAACAAGCCTTAGAGGCACCTTAATAATGCATCTCTTCCTGTTTGTCTTGGCTGTCAAATTTGCTCCTGTCTCTCATCCAAAAAGATGCAACACATAAATTCGGTAATTTAAAGATGATAGAGCTGTGCCATTGATTACAAACATTAAGGGTTATTGTTTGTTGATTTCACACATTAGAGATGTACATAATCAAAAGTCAGGCTGCAGCAGCAGTTAATGTCATAGAGATGTACGAGATGTCATTAACCATATGCATGCTACATTTTATTTGTGTCCTAAATGTTAATCTGTCACACAAATACATTTCAATTTCAGTTCTACTAAAAGTCACTGTGGGTGATAAAACAGCAAAGATTACAACAGCATTTTTCTATAGCTGTTGTGTATAACCCTACCTGTGGCCTGAATTTAATTGCATTTGGAATATGAAATTGCTTGAAGATAATTTTTTTTCCATTTTGTTATGCAAATTAAAAATAAAAATGCATTGCCATCTCGTGTTCAGAGTAGCGTTGTTGCCCTTTTTGGCCTGTGTCTGTTTCATAAAATAAAAGCAGTGAGAGCAGTGAGGCAGTAAATGTGTGGAAATATTGTAATCAAGAAGATGATGAGGAACATGCTGATGGGACCTCCCAGCTTATCAAAACACATTAACAATGCTGTAACCCACATCCGAAGGCGACATTGTAGCTACAGGCATTGCATTTAAAGTCAATAAAATCAATGTATGGGCAGATAAAGATGACGTACCTAGTGCTGCCGACTCAGTGCACAGAGGACCTGTTAGCAGGACCATCAAATGCAGCAGACACAGGGAGGCGGGGCTAAGGCGGAGTCCAGGGATGGCGTTCCTGGATTGGACTAGAGAACCACGCTTCCCGGCCAGAGGCATGATACCACAAAGGGTTTGTTGGCAACTGCAGAGAATCAGGTAGGGCTTCACTCAGTGGAGGTAGGCACTCTGCAGACAAACAGAAAAAGGTCAGTTAGAACAAGCTGCCACTAAAATGCCACCTCATAATGAGCCACGAGCAAGGCACACAATAATTAATTTACATAAAGTATGAAGAAATATAGATATGTATAAAATTGAAGACAAATTCATGCTAATGCAGGATTAGGTTTTTTGATTTACTCAGAGCACTTCTGACTTAGGATTAACAGCTCAAGCGGCCCTGCTCCGACTGAACTAATGCCAGAACAATAGAGCCACTGCGAAAAAAAACTAAGACAAGAACGACAGAAATCATTTTCAGTATACTGCTTCTGCATTAATAAGTCCGCTTTGCTACTAAGCCGTGAAATGAGCTGCAATAATACATTTTTAAGAGTTTTTTTTCCCACAAGACATCCTAATAATAACTTCATTTCACTTTGGCTCTGGCCTAATTCCTTCTTAGTGTTGAGCATTTTACTGTGGCACATAAAAGTGTTAATGCAATAATACAGCTTGACTGTGCCACAGTAATAGAAAACACTTAAACAAAGAGGATTGAAGGGTCAGTAGAAATGCGCGAGGCAAATTCAATAACAGAAAATGTATAAGAAACTGCTGCTTTAATAGCCTAGATGTTCTCCCGCCTGTTAATCTGTAGCCTGGGGGCGGGGGTATTTTTACTCTCATTTTTTTTCCCATAAATAAGCGGCACACATGCAATTGCACACTTGTGGAAAGGGAAGGACATAATTCAGCTCTGTCTGATTTACAGAGATTTAAGCGAGCATTGTGGAAGCTCTCTGTCTGCTAGTCAATACCTCCTCAGTGCTGTCGACCCCCTCTTCTCAGCAGAGTGTGTCAGAACGCAGATGGGAAAGCCAAATGAGAAAGGAGCCTTTGTTAACCTGTCATACATAACACACAATAACATTCTCCTTCAAATCGCAGCGCTGGGTAACATATATATGCTCTATGGGGAAACATAATGTGGGACGAGGCCCAGTGAAATGGGGACATAAATATGCGGAACCACACATAAGCACCTTTTCACCCCTGACTTCTCGGATACAGAAATGAGGCGGCACAGATTAAGCAAACCCTTACTTGCCTTACTAAAAGAAAGAGGCATTTCTGGTGAGTTGCATATTCAAAGACTCCCACAACCACTTATTGAGCTAATGACCTGCTCAAACACATTACTGTCTGCCAGTTCCTACTCTAAAAATAGATCATGTGAAAGAAAAAAAATCATCTATCTGTCTTTTTTCTCACCACTCTGCCCTCGCCTTATCTAACGCGGTGTAATAGACGTTGAATAGAAAAGCTTTCAGCAACCCCTTTTCAATTGAACAACATGATAAGGGAAATCAGATCAGGGCTCATTCAAGCACCATTGGCAGCATGTTAAGTAAATTCTCCTCTTATGGAAACTCAATTTGCGACTGCTAATCTAACTATGGCTGCTGCTCTGCGTGGAGCCACATGGCCACTATAATGTTAGGTACATTGCACTGTCTGCTTCCCATGTCTTGTGTTGTGTGGAATTGCCTAGGCCATTTTATCTCCCAGTGACCTCAGTCTAACCCTATCTATCATTCTCAGTTCATCCAGCCCTCCCCGTTTTGTCTTTCACCTGCTGACAAAGCCCCGTCCAGTCTACCTCCGCTGTCCCGTCTCTCGCGCTCAAGCTAATCCTTAATCTTACCCCTGGCTTACTGCTGTATGAGTCGCCATATTCCTCAAATCTCTGCTTCCTCTCACCCCCTCCCTTTTCCATCTTCTCCTCCCCTTGTTAACCTCTTCTCCCTTGGCACTATTTCCTCCCTGTCACCCTATCATTCATCTCCTTGTCTTTCTAGCACACTCTAACCCCTGCTTGTATCCAAATCCTCTTTCTCTCCCCAGCTGCCCAGCACCGGCTGCTCCAGCTGTTGTTGGTCCATTGACACAGTTCAAACAAAAGGGCTTAGAGCATCCTACAGCTGTGAATTTCGAGGGAGTGAGCCAAAACAGATACACAGACGCAGCAGTACACCAGACGAGTCTGGGCAAGCAAACTAATAGCATTTAACTCTAGCGAACATGCTCATTTCCTGTGTTAGGCATGTTTTTGTATAGACCTGGCAAGTGCACCATCAAAGCTTAATGCAATGATTAAAGCTTAAATATAGGCACACATTTACTTATGCTTGAAAAAACAGTACTTCTATGGCAATAAAGAGTATTGCTCACAGCATAAAATATAATTTGTCCATGGTCGCCTTACCCTTTTGGCCAGTGACGCAGTTTGGGGCTGTTTTTGAATTTAGAGCCAGTGCTTTGCTTTTCAGGAGGGTTTCAATAGGCTCGTTGGCAAAAAATAGGTGGCATTTGTCTGGCCTCTGTTAAGGGAAACTGAGATGGAGCTTGGTTTAATTAAGAAGTGTCATTTTAATGAATGCATGAAAATGCCAGAATTAGTACAAAGGCTTATGATTATAATAATATAAAGTCTGAGGTGAAATGTTTGAGCCCAGTCTTTTGAACTGTAATGAATTATGATGAACAAACAACAGCTGACATGAAGACAGAATATTCCAGCACTCACTTTATCATCTCAAAATATGCTAAATGTCTGGCTTCACAAATTGTAGAGAATTCACAGATATAACTTTTCTTCACTTTTATGGCGTCATTTAGCTGTCTTTATTATGAGAGCAGACTCACAATACAAATGAGCACAGGGGAAGAACTAGAGAGCGCAAAAACAGAAACTGAGAGCTCAGAAATAATCTTGTATACGAGAAAAGCTGTTATTACAAGCGTATAATTTGTAATTGAGCACACACTTTGAAGTAAATCACTGTTTACCTCTGCTAGCTCGCGATGTAAACTTTGCCTTGCAACAAAAAAAAAAAAAAGAAAAATGTCATGGTTTTAAGGCTTGACAAGACATAATAATAGAGTGCTTACTACTCACTTACAGTACAGATGCAATAAATATTTTGCCACTAGTAATAAATTGGTGTTGTTGAGGGTGCATTTTCACCCTCTTCCAAAAGTCTAGGCTAATAGTTGACTTGTTTTTTTTTTTTTTTTTGAAGGCTAATAGTTGACTTTTTTTTTTTTTTTTTTTTTGAAGGCTAATAGTTGACTTGTTTTTTACTTGAATTTTGACTGTGTTGTTTATATAAAATTTTCAGATAGTTTTAATCCTGTAGCTTCTTTGTTTGTGAATGAATTTAGAAATCCAATATTTAGACTTCAGATAGAGTTTTTGTCCGCTTTAAATAGTGTAGATTAAATGCATGCCTTTTAGATGCATTGCGACTGTAATAATTGTAATTACTAAATATTGTAATTGTATTTTGTCTAGACTTGAGAATTGTTTGTTAATACTGACAAGGCTACTGTTTTAATGACGAAATACAGCACTTTGTTTATGTTAATAGCAAAATTAATAATGACTAATAACACTAGTTTTATATTAATTATAAATAAATGTAATTTTAAGATGTAACAGAAGTGAAGGAGCAAACAGGTGCCACCAAACACCTGTCCTGCCCAGAGCCAGAGGGGTGTAAGAGCCAATGCAACAGTCTTTTATGGATAAGATGGATATGACTACATCCTTAATTAATATTCCATTATAAAAACTGAATGTCCTGTCATGTTTTTGATAATACAGAACTAAAATCCCAATCAATGTGTCAGTTCTTTTCCCACAGTATTCAGGCTTGTAACTAATTTTGGGGACTTGGACTTGATTCAAATTGGACTTTGTCCTTTTGTTTAAGTGACCCGGACTTGGACTCCACTTCACTTGGGATGACTCTGTCTTGAACTCAAACTTGTACTTTGAGTGATGATGACTCGACTCGGACTAGTCTTTGGTGACTTGGACTCGGACTTGAACACTGAGGACTCGAAAGTAACTTGCTGATGAGTGGCTCAACTTACACACTGGTATAAGATAAACTTTACTGTCTTGGGCATCAGATACATTTAATTAAAGACAAATGTGTGGTGTCTTCTACTGAACAGTTCACTAGTGCTGCTCAACATCAACACGTCTGTTATTTGCAGAAATACTTGCAAATACAGCAATTAATGCTAAATAAACAACAAGCAGTAAAACCAAGATATAACAGTATAACATGTTGCAAATGACATATAACTGCTAAACTATAAAAATGTTAAATAAGAACAGTACATAAGTGACCAAAATAACACCTGAAATGTTTTTTGTTAGGTTTGTTTATTTGAAAGGGTTAGGGCGAGACAGCCATGTCATATCTGATCAAACTCTCAATTAACCAGCATTATAAAACGTGGCTTGTATTTTTGCACACTCACCAAACAATCTGAGGCCTCTTAAAAAGTATGTGTGTCCTCCTCAAGAGAGAAAAAAAAGAAGATAAACCCTTTAGCTGGCTGCTGGAAAACAATGTAGGATTCTAACGTACAAATATTTTTTTTGTTGTTGTTTTGTTTTACATATTATTGCACTACTCTGTATAACTGTGCATGTGAAAGATAAAGCTTATCTTATCTAAATGTCTTGATCATATAGACCTTTACCTTTCATTCAAAAAGTGCTTGTGCTTTATTATTCCTGTAGAATACTGTTTGATGGCTGTACTACACGTTAATATTTATTGTAAATAAAGATATTTGATATGAGTCTCACATGTTTTTATTTTTACAAATGTTTCTTATTTTTTTTTTTTCATAAACTGTTGTAAAAATATTCTTTTGATGTTTAGTGTTTGTAGCCTAAATAATTAGGCAGCCCTGCGACTAACTGGTCACCGTCCACTGTGTACCGGCCTAAGGACCTGCTGGGATAGGCTCCAGTCACCAACGACCCCTAACGGGTCCAAGCAGAAGAAAATAAATGAATAATTACGCATAATTATTTTACACAATAACATTTAAATTATTAAGACTAATTTAAACAATAGCCAATACAAAAAATATTTGTATATCTACATAACAAGCATTCTACTTCTACATCAAGACTACAACTCCCACAGCAAACTACGTAATCACAATACTGTCCTCAAAGCTATCTTAAAAGCTATTTTATTGAATGCTTTATTTTTATTCATGTGGTCCTAAAAATTCCCCATACCTTTTCACTGCGACAACACAGATGGTCACCCAGACACATAGATTGATAGAGGTACATGCGCTATTTATTGCGGGAAGCGGATAATGGCGCCAACAGCTCAGGTGGTGAAATGTACACCGGTTATTGTGCGCCATTAGGCTGATGTAATAAGACTGTCGCGGTGGCTCACTGGATGACATGTTTTGTTTTTCTCACCTTGTCCCCGCCCTGCAGACTTCCGCCCACTCTTTGTCCTTACCTATGATACTTTATGGCCACAAGTGGGTTGAGATGGTCTCCCAAGACACATCTCCATGACAACGAGATTCGAGTACTTACAGAAAGATCACTTTCCTGTTGGACAATGATAACTGTGAGATACACCTGTTGAACAATTTTGGGCAATAAAAAAATCTGAAAATGTAACACAAGTCAGTTGTTTTTACTCTCCTATGTACTTACTGAATTATGCATCTTGAATTACACAACTTTGTGTGCCACTTTGCGGTAGGTTAAAGTTTGCCGTGGCATTAGTCATTTCACAGGAGAGGGGCTGAGAATGATATTAGTTCACGTTTTCAGTGACCCCAAACGCTGTAGGCAAATGACTCTTACAAACAGAACGCACACCCACAGGGCAATATTGCACACACATACAAAATGAACAGGAATGCATAAACATGGCAGATGGCAAAGCATCATGGGGGAGATTGGCACTTACTTCCTCACTTCCCTTTCTCTCTCGCTCAAACACACAGCCCACAGACACACACACGTCTCCAGCACACACATACAGGATCAGAAGCACAGGATGAAGCACGGCTTACTGCAGGCATGAGACGTACCGCCCTGGTTACATTTTTAGCTGTGGAAATAAAATATCTGAGGCTCTTCTCTAACAAGAAAACACACCTGTCACTCAAATTGTGTGACGCTTTGTCCTGAATTTCAATGAGTCTAGAGACTTGGGTTCTTGTGTAAAAAAACCCGATCAGCCTGGCTTAAAGCAGGATGCTGAAATGAGGGCTGTGTGTGCCCCCAGTGCAAAGTGTGTAGTTATTGAAAACACTGACACCAGCAACATTTATGACCACAGTCAACAATTTCACTTACAAGTAAGGAGCCACAGACAAAGATAGCGTTGGAGTTTTAAAGCATGCTGGGAGCGAAATGACTCATACAAGCGGCAGGGAGGTAATCTCACACCTCGACTGTCAACCAGCCCGATTCTTTGTGAAGTAGTAAATTTAGCTACAATTCATTTAATCAACAATGAATTATCAATGAAGTAGTTACTTTAAAACAATTCATACTGTGTTTAATTAACCCACTGACTGAAAAGTTATTATTGCTCTGAAATACAGGAATACTAAAAATAATACAAAAACAACATTTTTACTGTGACTTTATTTACTGCTTGAATAAAGTACTTGTTTGCATGATAATAACCATAATGAATTTGAAACAACTGCCCAGAAAAATATATATTAACCAAGGGATGGTCATTGGTTCTAACAAATGGCTTTTCAATTATTATAATGTTATCTGGCCCATATGCTGGCCCATATGGGATTAAAAAAAATTTGCAACATTAGACATGTGACCAGACACATAACTAGAAAAAAAGGGTAAAATTACAAATATAATATAAGTATAATTCACTCTGCTCCAAGGCTTATTTGGGAAAAGAGCCTTTTGCTTAAGGTAACATTTTAATTAACTGAGGACCTGCAGGTAACACTCGAATGACAAACATTTGTTCATGTAAAAAAGTACAATTGTCTCAATTCTAAACTTCTGTTTTTTCTCACCTTAGCAGGAAAGACCATATCATACAACCATGCATTTGTTTTGGTCATTGGAGCTATCGTTTCCTTATGTTTTCATTTGATGTACAGTTAAAAGTAGAAAATGTAATGGTAAGTGCTCTTTGTCCAAATACACACCTCTAAACTGTTCTTTTGACCTTAATCTCTACATGTCTTTTCCATCACAGTCTAACAATGGAACAGGAAGTGTACACCCACACATCTCCAAGGTCAAACAGAATGAAGCTGAAACATCCTCACAACCCTGCAACAGATGGACAAGCTGCTGCTAAGAAGGAAATGTATTACCAAATGCCATAAAGTACATATAAGGCAGATTACCGGAGAGGATGGGAGGAGACTAACATGGAAAAGTGTTAAAAGGCTAAAGTAAAGCAAAGCTGCAGTACTTGCCAGAAGTGATAAATGAGTGAAGCTTCAGTAATAGCTCCATCTCTTTAGCGCTATATTACTTAAATGTATTACAGAGGATGACCTTAATGTTACATTTTTTCTTTATAATCTAAAACTGCCTTAACAGACATATAACCAACAGTTAAATAGGTGTACTAAATAAAATAAACTTTGTACTCCATGGGATCAAAAAAACATCAACTAATCATACGTTCATCAGCGTTTTCCATTGGCCCTCTGGCTTGTCAGTCACTTTTACTATGTGCATAATGTTATGCACGCGTGTTCCAGTTGCAGCGCATGCGTAGACAGTGTGTATATGTAGCTCGGGTGCTATCAAGTGTCTTCCATGGAACCTCCTAAATGGTCGTTGCCAAAGGGCGTTGCCATATGGCCAAAAATCAGCAAAATACGGCAATATACCGCTTTCCACCAGAGGGCAGGCTCCAAAAGCGTAAATATAAGGAGAAACCCAATGCCAACTTTACAAGTGTAAATAACATGTTTACAGCCTGGTACAAAAGATGGCTCCGGTCTCTAGAGCTAAGTTTTACTACGTGACAACTCTGGGGGTGGGGTGGGGTGGGGTGGGGGTGCTATCAACGGCGTCCATGCATTGCGGCTCCGCTGGTCTGACCGCAAAGTTGCAAAATGGCTGAAAAACAACCTGAAGCAGGTAGTGGCCAAAGAAAATGTCCTTGTGAAGAATATAAAAACTGGAGAAAAATTGCTGGAGATTTTTTTTCACAATGTCACTCTGAAGACACACATACGGGTTTCCTGATGGGTCAATTGCCAGATTTCTGCTAAAAAGGTAAATTGCGTTTGATTTTTGGTGAACGTTGATGTTTGTGAACAATACAAAATTGTATTGTGACACAGTAAAGCAACAGGCAGTTTGGTTATGCTACGAGTTATAGTGGGAGAATTGTCCAGCGGTGAATCAGACATCATTTACCCACTAACGCGACCCAGCGTAAATAAACACTTGTGTTCCAACCCTTGTGCATGAGATTAGGAAGGCGTTCCCTCAAAATGAACTGTGAAGGGGGGGGCTGTTCTTATGCATGCGCTCATTTCAAAAACTCAATAACAGTCGTTGGTTTCTCGGTCGTCAGAAACATTCTCTGTATCACCTTTAATAAATGAATAATAAATAAAGCCATAGCTTAAGTGTGATATTTAATGTATTTAGTACTAGATCATTGACATAAAGAGATAAAGACAGTGTAGGGACATGTTCACATTGATGTTGTTAAGATCATAAAGCAAATGTTTGGATGTGACCTTTGGGATATAGTTTAACTTACCAAAACTAAACTAAAACATTTGGATATAAAAAAAAACACAATACCACCAATTTATTATACTATTATAATATACTATTTAATAATCTGTGATATGATTATTCATTATTGTCAACATTATAATCCATTTTGAAACATCTAAAAGTGAATTGGACAAGTAGCAATAGATTTTTGCTTTCTTTGAAGTGGCAATGTTATGATTTATGATGAGAAAATGTATCACACTGCTTGAATAAAAGAAACCTAAAGAATGCATTTGAAAAATTTTCACGCTTTTCATTTGATTTTAGGATTGCTCATTCCTATAACATAACAGTCTATTTTTCCAGCCTCTATGAACCTCTTTAAGAAGTCTGTAGGTTACATCAGACAAGAGAATATTTCCACCTGCCGGCAACGAAAAACACGATGCCTGCATGTTTGAAACAACAACAAAAAAGAGCCTGGAAACACCTAACACGTTTGGTAATTCCCTTCTGCAGCCTCCCCTCTCTGTTTTGTCATCTTCAGAGGGAGCCGATCTTGGGTGCACTGGCTCATTACACAGGCTGATTCTTGAGTCCTTGTCAACTCACTGTCCAATTAGCATATCTGAGGCAGACGTTGACTCCTATCCTAGCGGGAGAGAGAACTCTAGGTACATACTGATGACCGCAGAGTTATGCAGTTGCATGTACACCTCTAATTGTTAAACAGCTCCGACATATTGGAGACGAAGCCCAGTTTAAGTCATAAGGGACAATCCAAAATAATGTTTCATCATAAATGTTTCTATAAATCTAGATTGGGATGTGGCTGTCATTTCTCAAAGCCTCACCTTTATTTCTGAATGAAATGACTGATTGAACATCCATTGAGCAGAACACACACACTCAAAACTAAACACACAAAAGTTTCCCACTGTCATGTTGCAGCCAATTAGGGAGCTACTTTTGCAGCAGGACTACATCTCCCTGACAACAGAGAACATCTTCCTGGACGTCAATGCCATCAGACCAAGCCATCATCATATTTCAATTTGTGCTTCACTAATGAGTCGTGCCAGCCATCTTTACCCCATCTCAAAAATCCCTGTTTCTTGTTTTTTTTTTACTTAAATTAACACAACATTCACAATATAAATCAAAGCTAAGGTCTGGGTGAAATTGTAGACTCCGAAAATACAATGGTATGTTTTGTTGACCATGTATTAACTGAATATACTTTGACAGTGTAATCAGTTTCAAGACAGATCTCGATAGTGAACATGTGTGTTAATAAGCATTAGACCAAGGGGAAATATTACAGCCAGAACAAGAAACAACCAAAACCGTGAAGCCTCTGTTTTTTATCCACAGGTTTTTTAAACTATTCCACATGAGAACAATGTCACAATGGCCAATGTTTACTTGGAACAATGCACTCACTCCCACCGTGCTACCATTGTGTGGGAAACGCTGGCAACAGCCTGGAGGCCAATACGTCAAATTAAGCAAATCGATTTTGACTCACCTAAAATCAGAAAACTGCAGAGATGAATTAACAAAGGAAGACTTCAATGTGAATATTATGCTAATATAAGCATATTTATTTTGGGTGTAAGGAGCACCTTATTAAAATGCACAAAATGTTTAGTAATGAATAGGTTTTTCTTGCAACTGGAATTACTTTCTTAAAGTTATTACATTGTTGTACACCACTAATTAGCTGTAAAGAACCCAAATAGGAAGAAGAAGAAGGAATAATCATAACCAGTTGAAAGTTATGTATTTATAATTTAACGTAGCATGTTACTTTTACTCATTCTTATTTGATGAAATCTCTCAGGTCCCTGTGGAAGGTGCTAATTAATTTCTTTGAGAACCATTGTTGTGTTGCTGAATAGACAACACTCTCTCCTGTGTATTCAAGCTGCTATGGTATCACCTGTCAGGCTTGGTCACATGACACAGGTAGATCGTCCACTGAGAGCTCATTATCTCGGAACTGCAACATGGGCCTGCAACAACACTGAGATCACCCATTGAACATAAAGATTTCCTCCACTTTGCTCTGTTCAGATATCAGTAAAGGTCAATCCGCAGCTCGTAATACACCCAGAATAGTATAACTAATGTTTTTTTCTCTTATGTGGCTTGTGTTGCCGTCGGAACAGCTGAATAGAAATAAGGTCCTATTTCTAAGGCCTGAACAAATTGTATTTTTGTGCTACAGAGCCGACAAGCTATTGCAGTTCTGTCACTAACCAGCCATCCCTTGACTTCCTGATGGAGATGAGAATTGTGACGCCAAATGAATTTCTCCTTGAGGGACAATAAAGTTGTGAATAGAATTGGAAACTGGAGTAATGGGCTAGAAAAGCTGCATTTGTCCTCAGACTCATTGCCAAAATCAGACGGTGGAGTCTGTGTGCCCTGGTAAGTGAGAGATGAAATGCTTGTCAAGGGTAACAGACTCACGCACGGATGCTTTCCTCCAACGACTCGCCATTACTCTCCCCTCACTCAAACAAATAGTGCGTCTGCGCTGGCATCCTTCAGTGAATGTGGAGACAGAGTAATCATGAAATGCCACCAACAAAAGCACGGTGTATACAAGTGAGTTGTGTCAGCCACCTGCACTGAAACACTAATGTATGGCAGACTGCGAAACGCCACGGCTGACCCAGAGCTTGACTTCTAATCTTCTAGCTTTTTAACTTTTTGTGATGTTTAGTTAGAGCTTTAAAATTCCCAGATGCTGCTTTCACTTACTGAACCATGGAGGCAAGAAGTACCCTTGCCTTTGTTTGGTTTTTGTGGACCCTGACTGTAGCAGAGCACCCATGGTCACAGTGGAGGGTGGCCCGGACCTTGTTTATGTGGCTACTGTGGGTGACAGTTTTGAAGAAGAAACTAAAATATACACTTAAGCAAGATAATAATAGTGAGAAAATACTTGATGAAAAATACAATGCAATTTGATTGGTCCATTATTTTGGTGTATTGCTGTTGAGGTTCCAGCAGTCTTTTTGCTGTTGACATTGTGATTGTTGATATTTCAATAACAATAACAATTAATTTAGATTATATTGAGCAGTACTACCTTTTTTTTTTTGTTCTCATTTAAGCCTGATTTCCACTGAACTGGTAGTCACCATTAAATTGTTTCACAAAGCAACGTAAGCCTAACATTAGCCACTTCAAATCATGGGTCAGGTTAATTTGCTGAGTTTGTTCCATCAAAAAACAGTAATGACCGAGCTGGATCGTCGCTCCTTACAGGTGATGTAAGGAAATCTTTAGTTCATTTTGTATTTTCAGGGGTGATAAGACACAGGACTGGCTTAAAGCAAGGTGAAAAAAATACTCTTTGAACATATACTGACAGCCAGCTAGACACTTCAAAGAAGAGGATACCCACCCATCCTTTGAGTTCTGATTGGGCACTTTGTCTTTTGCTCTGTCAGCCATCTTGTCAGTCAGACCTTCCCTTCTAATGACTCCTGTCAGTCAGGGATGTAACTGTCAATGGCAGCACTTCCTACACTGTGATTGGATAATGAGCTGTGTGTTCCAATAGTGGCACATTTTCAGTAGGAAAGTCCAACAAAAGAACGTAGAAATGTTTAGAAATCCTGTGCAGAAATACCTAATTCAGTTGGAGAAAAATGATTTTGATGTAGGAGATGAGGAGCGTGGGGTTGACCAGAGGACAGCTAAGGCAGCAGCCTTCTTTTCACAGAAGAAGAGGGAGGAAAAGTATGGGAAAGGGAGGAGTGGATGTCTTCAGATGTGGCGGTGGTGATGAAAAGACACACAAATGATTGAAGACAAGAGGTGGAGAAGGGACGGATGAGAAGAAGGAGTGAAAGAGTGTGCATTATTCATCCCTGCTGACACATCACAATCTCTGATTCATCTGGAGAAGGGCATCAGTCAAGTCACAACCTATCTCTTACCCTTCACTCATCTGTGCACAGCCACAGAGGAAGTCTGCACACGCACATACGTATACTACGCATGTATATTGTATATATATATAACCTGTTGTTAAAAATTATTTAATTTTAGTCTGACCTTAGAGTAAGTACTTGTCAAAAGAATGCCTTCATCTGTAGGAGTATTTTTCTGTTCCCCTGAATGTTGTCATTATAAATACTATCATAAAATGGACTATATTGTTTAGTATTTTAACCTTTAACTATATTTACATTTACATTTAGTCATTTAGCAGACGCTTTTATACAACTGTCTTTTATCCAACTGACTTACAAGCGAGGAAAACAATGGAAGCAATTTCAACAACACAAGGTAACAAAAAGCATAAGTGCACAAAAAACGAGTCAGTTAAAACCTAGCACAGTAATCAAAGATAAGGATAAGAAATACTTTTTTTTGTTTTTTAAGAAAAGGAATCGATAGAAAGGAAGTAGAATTCAGTGTTTGTCGGTCAGGTGTTGACGGAAAAGATGTGTTTTCAAGCGTTTTTAAAAGATGGCTACAGAATATGTTGATCTTGTAGCAGCAGGTAGATCATTCCACCAATGTGGAACAGATCCAGAGAAAGTACATGAGGGTGATTCTTTTCCTTTTTGTGACAGTACCACCAGACGTTGTTCATTTGCAGAGCGCAAGGATCTGGTAGAAGTATTGGTCTGTATTAGCAAGTGAAGATATGAGGGTGTAGAACCAGTGGTGGTCTTTAGGCCAAGAGCATAGCTTTGAACTTGATGCAGGCGTCAACAGGGAGCCAGTGTAACCTAATGAAGAGAGGAGCTATGTGCGCTCTGTTCGGTTCTTTAAAGACCACTCTTGCCGCTGCATTCTGGATCATCTGCAAAGGTTTGGTTGTGCAGGCAGTCCAGCCAGTAGAGCGTTGCAATAATCCAGTTTGGACAAGACAAAAGCCTGGACTAGGATATATCCTTAAGATAACATTTGTGTAAAATAAGTTTGCCAATGTGTAAAAAATAAAAGTTTAGTATCACAGACATTTTAACAGCAAGAGCAGAATGGCTAAAATAAATAACAATTACAAAATGTCTCAAATAAATAATAATGATCAAATATATGTTAAATCAGTAGCTATGCTGAACCAAACACAGACCCAGTGTAATAATTAAGGAGGGCCATTACTAGCCAGTATATAAATGCCAGTATATCCAGATTACCCACCACATTTTATTAAACTTGTAAACTGGGTATTTAATTTCATTTGAGTTATTATGTAAATTGTATTCAGTGTTGACCTTATGCTATAAGTGGCGTAAGTAGTCATAATGTTTCACAGAAGATTTGTGGTTAAACAAATGCACCTAAAATATTGAACTGCTTCATTTTAAAGCAAAATTGTTAATTTTCCACTGTCTATTTTGTATTTGGAGCAAATAGCCAAAGGTCTTTTATGGGTTCATTTTGCATTCCTGTGTGCACTGTCTCCACATTCTCTGTGTAAACAGCCTGAGACGCTCGATCCAGACAAAAGCTTACTGTTTGGCTTTGAAAAGGTCAATTAATATCAATGCCTCAAAAAACAACAACAAAGTTTCTGTCGGAGGTAATACAGGTGGCTACGCTTGCTGCATGGAAGTTGAAATCTTATTTTCTATTTCCTTTTCCAGCTGACTGGTGCATCAGAGTTCATGCAGCGATTCTGACCAAATCCACAGATGGATAAAACAAATAACACAAGGGAGCGACACTGTACGCAGAAGAGTTTAGATCAGTAAAGGATCCCACATGCTTACATTCCAACATAGGCTCTACACAGAAACTCATTCTAGACATATTTTCTTAGGAACTTAGAGTGACCTTTAAGTACTTTCTTAATAACTGTTTAATAACTGACTGCTTAGCTGCACAACCCTACGAGGTTTCCTTCACAGAAAGAGGATCTCAGAATGAGACTTCAACAAGGCCTTTGACGTGAAACCAAAGCTTAGCTCCACTGGGAGCACGTCATCAGATATATTCATGGTTCTTTTACTGTTATCTGCTCAGGAAGAACAGCTATGAAGCGGTGAAGCCTGTGGTTGAACCCTGTGAAATGCTGAATAAAGTAGTATGTGCATCTCATGGCTTTCATAAAAGCATCCTTGAGCTGACTTATAGATTACTGATTGCTGCACAACAAAATGCAAAGTGGTCAGGTGGAGAAATTCAAGAATGGAAATCTGCCCTTCTACTAAAAAGAGGAATTCATGTGCAAAAATGACTGATTTATATAATTAGGGATGTAGAAATGGTCTGGAACAATAACCAGCAAACACATTGAGCCCCAGGAACAATTCCCCATCTGTGAGCTGATGAGGAAGACCTCCCTCAGAAAAATACGGGATTGTTCCAGTTCAGCAAAATAGCAAACAAACCATTGCAGACATTTGTGAGTGAACATGATTAAAACCCAAACATGCAATAGCCCTCGGAAAATGTGTCAGCATGAATGGCTGTATCATTAAACTGCACTGGGCCCTGTGTACGCATGAGTGGCTGCATTATCATCAAGTCATGTGTAACTATAGACATATGAAGGGTTTATCTGTGGAGAACAAAACACTGGTTAAGGCTACAGATGGGCCTGTTTAAGTAAAAGTAACAGATGCAGAACCCACTCAGAAGTTTGTGCGCTTTGCAACCTGTGCCTCAAAAAGTCTACCCCCGCTTTTTATTTTTTCTCCAATAGCAAACTTGGTCAGATAATGCTTTCTGTTAAAGAGCTTGGAAGTCAGCGCATGTACCCAAACAGAGTGGCCCTATCATTTCCAAATTAACGTGCTTTGTTTGTTCTTCTGAACGGAACATCAAAAGCAAAGGATTGAAATGTGCTTACACAATCTTTGAAAAGGCCATCAGCAGCAGCCACTTGAAACGAGTGGATAATGAACAAAGGCTCTGCAAGTGTGCCCAGGTACATGCTGCCCAGCCAAGGCAGATGAAGGTGGGGGTTGGAGACGGATGTAGGCTACGCTGTTGTCAACCTGCCTGGTAGCACAACGACAGCACCCCTTTTGTCAGCCAAAATATCACCACAAAGTCTCAAGAGGAGCCCACTATAGTCTGTAGCTTTTGGCTCCTGCTAGCGTGCTCTTTAGAACATCAGTTTTTCAGACGCAAATCGACATAGTAATGCCCTATCTGGGTGGGGTGCCCGCCTTTACGCAGAGTTTATGGATGTATTTACCTGGTAGCAAGTGCTCCTTCTTCGTCCCTGTCTGCTAGATGCATGTGGGTGGATTTGCAGCGGAGGGCTTCCTCGGAAACAGCCAGGCAAAAGAGGAATGTAATCCAGGGTCTCCCTCAGAGAAAGCGTGTCTACATTTATGAACTGGAGGCTGCATTTACCCCTCGGCGTTTTACCGGTTTATTTGGAAAGCGCTCATACGGCTGCTCCTCGGCGCTTTTGTCAGGAGCTCATCGCCGTTCGGACGGCCTCACATCCAGCCAGTTGATGTCATTGATACTCCCTGCCTTGTATCCTTCCTCAACGCCCTCCTCCTGCACTCCCTCTCTCCTCTTTCTCTCTCCTCCCCCTCCCAATTTCACATGACGTGATGCAGGCGAGATCTCCAATAGCAACCGTATCCCCCATCACCCCTATTGCCCCCATTACACCCCGCCTCCGCCACCCTCTTTCCTACCTCTCATTCCTGCCGATCAGGTTTAGCTGTTCTTCTGTATTGCCTTGATTTTCTTCCTCCCCGCCACACGCTGTAAACCCTAGGGGCAAAAAAGGAAGATAAGCACCTTGAAACCATGTAGATTCCCATAATGTAGTGTCTAATTATAGCTGTTAACAGGAACAGAGTTAGAGAGCCCCGTATCAGCTTCAGAAGCACACAAGTCCCTAGTAAATTATAGCCGGACATTAAAATAGTGCAGGAGATGTTTAAATTGCAGCAGGATGAATAATAATAATAATAATAATAATAATAATAATAATAATAATAATAATAATAATAATAATAATAATAATAATAATACTTAAGGTAAATATTCAAGCATAAAGGTAGGGTTGAGGACAATGAATGTTCTAAAGGGTCTAATCTCAGACTAATTAATGCAGCAATGAAAGTGATTTTAATATCTTGTGGCTACAAATGTACAATGATCATGACTGTTCGATTATGAATTCAACCTTTTCATAACATTCATATGTGGATGCCAGTTTGAAGGGCAGCTCAGACATGTCTCTCAACAAACCCTTCAACCAAGGTCGGCTGGATGTAATTTTAAATCAAATGGATGCATGAAGGACTAGCTTTTGGTTTGAAATACAAGGACTATTCATGTTCATGTCTAATAGCATTCACTTTAATATCCATAGTTATCTAGATGAAAAAGCATTTTTTTTTGTTTTTATGTTATATAGAAAGCTAAAATACACAGGACAGCACAATATTTAGTGGTTCATAGGTTTGATGTTATGTGGGTCACACAACATGTGCCACAGGGTTATTTGTGAGGTGTTGGAGTGTGTTGGTTGCTGCAGCGCTTCCTTCATTCTCTGGTGACCCTCATGCTGTGCTTTGCCAGCACACTCATGCAATAGTGTCTGCAGCCTGGTCTTTGTAGATTTCTTTACAATATTAAACCATTCACCTCAACTAAAGAACCAGTCTTGGTTTAATTCTGTTGCTCCACTCTTTATTCTCAATAAAATCCACAAATACATTTCTTTTAGATTGAGAAAATGCAAATGGGAAACCGCACTTTTCTTTTTGTCTTTCAAGAACAAAGGCTTCCAATGAGCGTCTTTCTTTGTTACTAGTGACATCTGGTGGATGTAGGAAACATTGTGGGTCTATTTGGGATCATAAATTCCTTGTCTGCCTCGAAAACATACCACTCCATTGACCTCTTGGACCCTATTTAAGCCCATGTCCAATATCCACATTCTAAATGTCACAATTATGGGAATTATTCAGCACTTTATAAGGAAATGTCAAAGATCATATGGCCAGTCATAAAATTTATTATAGACATTTAGGCGGGGGCACATGTGATCAGTCAAATGCCATTGACCAGCTGAGGTTTCCCCTGACCTAACCAACCAGATAATTGTCACAAAACCGCAGTAAAAAATGACAAATTGCCAAATATTTATGGTTATGGGAATGGCTTAAACAAGTAGCTTTGTGTTACAATAATGTTTTCTCTCTTCTCATTGGACCATCTCTACTGCTTACCCAGTAACCTGCCTGACTGTATTACATTACAGTGTTCCCATTTACAGAATTGAAGCGAGGGGGAAAAGATCCCTAAAATTAGCAGGGTAAGTGTCCTGTATCTACCACTGCCCTGCAGCAGTGACGTTAATTACACTCTATTTATACTTTAGGAGTTCACTTGGAAAAGATCACATTTCTGTTATGCTTTATTTTGGTATCCTCAGGTTTAAATAAGCAGAGCAGTAGAAACCCCACAACATATGCAATTAAATAAGGTGATAATAGATCATTTTTTGTTGCAGCTGCACTTTTTTCAATGGACTCAACCTAAGCACCCATTACACAGACAGAAAAAAAACTAAAATTAAATTTAGGCAATGGCCATGTGTTGGGCATTGTTGTGCCTCTAACTGAATGCAGTACTCATTAAAATGGTCCTCTCAATGTCAGATAAAGTCTTCAATTATTTCTTCAATTCAAATAAGACACCAAAATACTAAAAAGGTCATTAGAGATTTTTGCCTTTCTACCTCTCTAAACACTGCCAACCCAAACTTCCATAAAAGGAATTTTAAGATCCATCTTTTTTGCAGTTTTTCAATTTCTCAATACATAGCTGGTCTGAGAAGAATGTAACAAAATGTGAGATCACCCACACAAGTGCACACAACCTGTTGTGATACTGAATTTTATTCAAGTATCTCAAAAACACTTTTGTTCTTGAGTTATCATCTGTTAAATGAACCTGTTAAGAAAGAAAGGCTGCATTAGTTCATGGCCTGAATGTCACTCTGTATTTCAGAGTGAGCCTTTCAGTGAGTATTCAAAGCAATGACAGGAAATTCATTCATGATAACACAAGACCAACAAGAGATACTATTAAAAATAAGACGCAGCAATGGCAAAGAAGCCATTTTTTTTTACATTTTTGTGAACTGCACATGGATTTAAATAAAAAAATTTACTCCAAAATTGAATAAACAAACACTCTTGGGTCTAATATGTGACTTCTCCCCAATATGGAAAGATCACAAGAAGTTCTGCTATGATCTGTAAATGTAGGGAGGACTTCTAATAGTGCACACAACATCTTTGCACGATGATGTGTCACCAAGTATGCAGACATAGGCACGTTTAGACTTGCATTTGAAATTGTTAATTTGGACAAAAGGTAAAAAAGTAAAACGTATCTAGCAATTAAATTCAGCAGAAACCAACAGTAAAAGGATCTTCCCAGATTTCACAGCATTATCATGTCAGGTAAGCCTCTGAACTGAAGAATAATCTTGTTATAAAACCATTTGATGCTGCGGGTTTTAAGTGTTTCCTCTGATGGGATTATCAAACTGCATAGGTCTGTGTACAGACTGGGGGCATCAGCAAACAAAGGTGCTTCAATCTCTAATCAAAACCTTTAAAAGATCTTGTCACAATAATAAGCAGCACCTGGAGTTCAAAATAGGCTTCATATTCCCAGTTTAAGTTATTCTCTCTGTTAGAACAAAGCCTTTTGGCCAACATTTGGCACAGTAGCTCATTCAACACATTTCCAGAGCAAATATACACCGGGAGAAAAGCTTTCATCATGTCTTTTTTCATATTCGGCAACAACCTTCAGTTTAATCCATGTTATCAGGATAGCCCTATCAAATGTTTTAACCCCATCTTTAATAGTCCAGCCTTCACCAAGCCCACACAAGAACCATCATAATGTAAAAGACAATAGCATCAATGGGGCACTTTCAAGAAGCTTAGTAAAATGTTAAATCTACAATCACCTGAAAAGTCTGTGTCAATTAATAAAGCAATAACTGAGCAGATGTTAGTCAGACATTTGAGCTCTGAAATGAGAGCTTTATTGCTACGGTTGGTGTGATACTGGATCAGGACAGGGGGAAATGCTGAACTCAAAGACCTGAAAGACTGAGAGGTGTTGTGCAGAGACACAAGAAGTGTGTGAGAAGTGCAGGTTGCCATGCTGGGGCAAAGTAGTGAAAGTCAGTGCAGCTCAATGAAAGCCTCCATCTCTTCAGAGATAAGTCCCCTGTATGGCAGTCTGTGCTTCTCTACGGCCCGCGCAGCCAGGCACTGGAGGGTCAAATAGTTCAGTGGGTAAAGTGCCGGATTCCCGCTGGTCTGCTCGTCCAGCAACTCATAAGCCGTCTTCCTCTGTGCATTTGTTACATCAAAGTGGGCGCCTGATTTTATTAGTTGACCCATAATCTCAGGACAGCCGTTAATAGCAGCAGTGTGCAGCGGTGTGTTGTTCTCGCAGTCACGTGAATCTACATCAGCGCCGCACTCAAGCAGCAGCAATGCTACAGCTTGAGAGGGGAAGCGGCCGACGGGGTAACGACCCACAGACGTGGTCTCTTTGTCTACAGCCATGTGGAGGGGAGTAAAGCCATTACGACCTCTTGGGTTAAGCTTTAACAAACGGTACACTGTGTGTTTTTTCTGGTGTTCCTGCTCTGGTGTGCACTCCAGCTTTTCCAACAGAAAGATGAGGTGCAGGATGATGGACAATGCCTTGGTGAACTGTGGTGCTTCTGGGGGGTTATCTCTCTGCGCTACAGCTCTTTCTACCTCTCTGACACTTTTCCCCAGGACTGTCATCAGGTCATGAAAGGTAATGCGTGTAGACAAAGTGCCTTTAGCGCGGTCTTGAAGGACAAATGAGAAGAGCTCTGCAAAGGACAGGAAGCTAGAGGCTGTCATGGGACTGAGAGGGTCCAAGTTGCTTTGCTGCATTTCAAGGGCATATTTCCACAGGCTTATGCAGCGTTCAAAGTTACCAGAGTCAGCATACACAGCCCCTCTATAGCGGATGTAATAGGAAGTGTCTGGGTGGGATGGGCCCAGGATGCGCTCACGGACCAGTAAAGCCTGCATTCTCATTTCATCTGGGTCTGTGATCAAAGCCTCTAGCTCCTCAGCGGTGTTCACCTCTTGAGCACAGCCATAGGCGGGGATAGGGGGTCCGGGTGGGGGTTTGGCCAGAGAAGCAGCTTTATCACCTGGCTGCCTCAGCTCCATGGCTCTCCTCCAATATCTCATAGCACCCAAGAGATCGCGCTTTTTGTCCACAAAAGTAGCACCTAGCAGTTCAAGGGCATCAATGCGTTCCTCCCTAGAAGTTCGAGGCTGATGGGCCAAATACTCGACTATGTTGGTGTGACCTGTGACACTGGCAGCCAGGAGAGGGGTCATGCCATAGCCATCCCTCTCCATGCGGGCATTGCACTTCAGCAGCATTTTCATGATATCCAGACTGCCAGACTCGGCACAGTCATGAAGCGCGGTGTTTCCTTTCACACTCTTGCGGTTCACGTCTGCTCCTCTATCCAGGAGGAACTTGGCTATCTCTTTATGGCCCTTGTAGCAGGAGATCATGAGGCAGGTGTGGCCATGACGGTTGGCTACCTCCATGTCGGCTCTGTGCTCCACCAGGTAGCGGACTATCTCCAGATGCCCATCGAAGCAGGCGGCTCGAAGCGGCGTGGAGTTGGTAAGAGTCGCGTTGTTTACATAAGCACCGTGTTTTAACAGCGTTTTGACCACAGGAAGGTGACCTGCTGCTGAAGCCGCCCACAACGGAGGAGCGCCTTCTATAGTCTCGCCGTCAAAATTTACAGAACCCCCGAGTTCAACATTAGCTTTACAGTACTCCAGCAGGTAGTCAACAACCTCCAGGTGCCCGTACCGAGAAGCTATGAGCAGCGGCGTCCCGCCTTGTGTCTTCTCTTCGGCTAAAGCTTCCAGCTCTTCTGGACTTTTGTTGCTCAGCAACTTCTGGATAAGTTTTAGCTTACCATCTCTGGCAGCGTTGTAAACCGCTGTCGTTATATCCATTTTAAACTCTTTGTGCTGCAGAGCTAGGCACCAACCCCATAACCACCCGCTTATGGAAAAACAGACAACTTTGGTGGTAAAAAGCAAAGAGCCGTGTTCTTAGTTTGGACTCTGTTTCTACCTCTCATCTTTCTGCCATTTTGAGGCTGCTGTCAAGATGGCGTTCGTGTTGTTTGACAGATCTCTGTTTACAATTCAAGCGAGGCATTATGGGTAATGTAGTTTGGAACCGATTTACACTATCAACGAGGCACACACACAAGTAGATACAAAACTACAATACCCACAAGCAATATGGCATGAATGCATCCCAGCTGATAGGCTCATTTGTTATGACCAATGGTTATACCTCAGCAAGGTGCACCTCCGGCAGAGTGGCTGTAAAAATATGAAAGACAGTCTAGTTTCTTTACCCAAAAAACCTACAAAGCAGGGAGCCTTTTCTCTTGAATCTACCCAATAAAATAAATGTTTTGTTGTGTTCGTTATTTTGTGTATAATAAATAATAATATAAACAATTATAATACTATTACTACTATTAATAATATTAATAACATTAATAATATAATTGTAACATTTTTCTGCATAAAAATATTTAATTTTAAACCTTTTTAGTCACATGTTTTATCTAGGCTATATGTGCAACAGTCACTAGGGTCAAATGACGAATGGCAAAATAGGCTATGTATTTCGATTTTCTTTTTGGCATGTCAAAGCCACCGTGAATTGTCAGTGTAGTTTCTCACCAGTAGATGGAGTTCATGAGCCATAAGTGTAATTTTGGTGATAGAGGTGGCATCTGGATATCATTAGGCTACTAGTGGGCCATTTCATCAACCAATTGATAGCACCACTCTTGACTAAGCTATGGAAAAATCATATCTCAGGATTTAGCTGTGATATTTTTACTTAAGAACTTGTGGGGGCTTGTGATTTTAAAATGAAACATGGTTTAAATGCACAAATAGATAATGTGTTTGTGTGTAAAGAGAACCATGATTAAATGGCTCACAAATGACACCCATCTTGAGCTTGTCTCAGAGGATAATGATTCAGACCGCAAAGCTGGGGCACAAGAAAGCAAAAAAATGATTTGTAATCCTTTTCTATAGCTTACATTTGATTCTGGGAAGTATTGAAAAGAAAATAACTTTAATTAATTAAGCCAGTGGGTAAAAAAAAACTTAGCTAATAGTTTAATGTTTTTTATTCATTAGCCTGTCACATAACAACAGTCTGTCAAATCCAGTGTTAATCAAAATGTATTTTTAAATGAAGTTCTTCAAGTACATGGAGGCTTTATTTAATGACATTTTAGGCAGTAACACCCACACTTAGTATTTTCTTTTTTTACAAAAACACAGTTCCTACATAACAACATACTTTCTCAGTGGACCATTGCTGATAAGGTAATGTGTTTTGAGAAATACATAAACAAGAACCACATCTTTACTGTCAATGCATGTAAAAAAATTAAGAAGCTACAAAACAGGACTTTATATAATACATCAGCAGTGGTTTTCTTTCTTATACTATAGAATGCATCACACGTTTTCTTTTGCCATCACACATTTAAACCTGTAAAGTGCGATAAAATGGAAGCAATAAAAGAAAGGGCATTCACGGTGGGTGGGGGGTTGAGTCTTTACAGGAATTCCCTAGTGACTTGTGAGCAGCTCACTGAGCAGCACCTCCCTCTCTCCTAAAAGTACATCTCTCTTCAG
The DNA here is from genome assembly GCA_024349245.1 of Neodontobutis hainanensis. Classification (NCBI taxonomy): domain Eukaryota; kingdom Metazoa; phylum Chordata; class Actinopteri; order Gobiiformes; family Odontobutidae; genus Neodontobutis; species Neodontobutis hainanensis. Next base: position 3,264,998 of record JALDNG010000013.1, on the reverse strand, counting down.
ACTGGTGCCTTTGTTTACTACCTTTACCTTCATGGCTAAATTCTTGATTTGAGCTCGTGGCAGCGAATCAAAAAAGAAGTCCTCGTTAAACACTGGATTCCTGCTATTCTTAATTATGGTACTTCTCTGTTTCTGCTGTTTGCCTGGGTTCAGATAGAGTGCCACGCAGCAGTTGATGCTTTTAACGTCTGTCTGCCTGTCGTAAAGGGCCTCAGCTGTCAGAACTCGAACCCTTAAGCGGGCCGCCTCTGGGTCGTAGTGAGTGCTCAGCCTTAGTGTGCCCCCTTTGTGCAGATTTATAGTGTGTTCACGCTGTAGGGTGTCTGCTGTTGCACCTCTTAAGCCACTGCTTTTACATCCACGGAAAGCGGGAGAGGGTGGGCAGCGCATGCGACGCCTCTGCATGTTGGGGCTGTTGTCCGCTGAGCTGCATTCATCTGTAGACAAGGAGCTGTGGCGTGCCAGGGAACGTTTAGCACGAGACATCTTTAGAAAAAACAATAATGAAGAGCTTAACACTTTAGTAACACTTTCTTAAATAACTTTCTACCAGCTGAGGTAGGGTCAAAGGTGCAAAACAACAAAACAAAGTCCTCACCTTAGCTTGTGTCTCCTGTGTGATGGAGCGAAGCAAAGAGGCAGAGCGGGACAAAAGCGGGGAGTTAAATGGGGAGGACTCTGCAGAAGAGCAGGTGTCACTCTCTCCTCCGCTGAAGTACCTGTAAGGGTTGGAGTCTGCAGGGGTCAGAAGTGTCCCCCCTTGGGAGCGCCTCTGCGAGTTGGGAGACGTAAGAGGGCTACAGGGGTTGCTGTGAAACAGGCTTTCTTTTCTGCGGGTGTGGGGGGACTCTACTAAAGTAGAGAATCCATAGGAGGTCTGGGCCTTGGGGACATATGGTAGAGACATGGCAGTCTGTGATTGAGGGTCTGCATTGGTGTTGACTTCCACTGAATTTTTGTCAGAAGACGTGGCACCTGGCTCATCAGCACTCTCGATCTGGATGATGTGGCGATTGGCTGACTTCTGCAGGTTGCGGGAAAAGAGTCGTGGGCTGCAGGGGTTCTTGCTGCCGCGGGCTCGAGGACTCTGGCTACAAATGGCATGGTCTGAGGAGGAGGGTCTCAGTGTGGAACAGTGGTGAGGCTCAGGGCTGAGAGACTCATCGGGTGGACAGCATATGAGTTTAGGAGGGATGAAGAAATCTGGGATCTTGTCTGGGGTAAGCACGTTGGCATAAACAGAGACAGGAATAGCCTCTGTAGTCTGGGGAGATTGGGATTGTGAACCACTGCTCTCCACAGAGCTGCGGAGCTTTTCCAGGAGCCACATGTCCTCTCACGCCTCAGATGCTTACTCTGAAGTCATGTATATCATAAAGAGAACAGAGTTATAATGTAGTTGAATCAATCAATACACAAACACCACCACTGATACAATATATATAAGAAATAAGAATAAAGTGCCTCATTACAATATATGAAAAAATAAATATTTCTTGAACGAGTGAAAAGCCAAAACAAAAGCATATAATCTAATTTAAACTAAAATGAACCAAACCACATTAAATGTTCACCCAAAACCATCTCCAAAACGTTTAAATAGCCTATAAATACTAAATATTTACTAGGCCATAAAGCACACACTCAACGCAAATAAGCATAACATAAAACAAGCCGTAACCACCTCATTAACTTCCAACTAACATTGTCAAGTGTAAAATATTGCCCTCCAACATAAACAAACTAACTGCTACTCTCTGCGTGATCTCACATACCTGTTGATTTAGAAAAGTCTTTGACAAGCTGCTGGCTGCAGCGCGCTCCTCTGCGTTCTCCAAACGCTCTGTGCGTAAAAGGTAATTCCCGCTCGTGTCCAAGTCTGATCCCAGGCGCCTGGCAGCGGTAAAAGACAGCTAGATAAGGCACACTCGCTTTATATAATGAGGTCTCTGACTTCTGAGCCAATGAGAATGTTGTGAAAACCTTCCTGTGATATTTACCATTAAACCCTCCGCTGCGCACCCACAGAAGGAAACAGTCCACTGGCTGTGTTCGCTCCCACAAAGTGTTGGGAATTATATTGGTCTCCTATCTCACGCCTCACTGTTTCATTTGGCATTCACGTGTGCGCTATTATCTTGCATAGCTTATAATTAGAAAGCGCAAAGCTCCATACATGGTCTTGCCTTAATTGGAGTTCCTATTGGCAAAGTAAGTTGAAATTGTAGATACATTTTGTTCACTTCAGTGCGAAAGCTGAGCTTTTGTCTCAGGGCTACTGTTTGAATACATCAATCATAAATTGAACAAACTTGTGTATTTATATATATATACCACAGTGTGGTAAAAACTTTTAAAAAGCTTCCATATTTTTATTTTTTATTTTTGTTTATGGCTTTTCTTTTTTGTGTTTCTCACTTCACTTGACCTAGAGGAGGAAACAAGCCAGAAAAAAAATGTTTTAGAATTTTAAACAAAATCCTTCCTTTTTACTTCATCCGACTGTTTGAGGTTTATACATCTATATATATATATATATATATATATATATATATATATATAAACCTCAAACTATCACCAAAGCATCTAATTTTACAGTGCCAAATTACCTTGCTACAGACTTAAATTAAAAAGAAACTTTACAAATTGAATGAAAATAATTATGCTTTAAACCAGTGCTTCTCATAAAGAGTTTAACAGGAGTCATAAGAAAAGAAAAAGTACACAGCAGGCAATAATCCCTTTATTATTGGAGGTTTTATTAATTTTGCCAAAACAGTTCCCTGATAACAGACTCACTAAATTCACACATGAAGACAAACCCCGAGAAAAAAAGTTTTGTTTAGACTTATAATGTACAATTTTCCATGTAGACAATTTTGAACTGGATTATTGAACAATATTGTGCTTATTTGTTGCAGCAGAATAAAAAATGACAAATTGGTAACATACTTTAAATGCATTTTCGAGTTTCTAAATTGGTATGACCAAGAAACATAACAGAACTTAGGCAAAGCAACGTTTTGCATTTGTTTATGAGTCCCTTGATTTGAGGAAAGCCAAAGAATGCGTTCTACCCAGTGTCATTTGCCAGGTGTAAAAGATGGAGGTGGATTTCTCATGGTATGAGCAGCCATCTCGTAGGAGTCATTTGGAGCTGTTTTTGTTCTGAAACATTTGAAATGGGCCAACAGATTACAGTCCAGTTTGCTTGCACCCCGGCTTTTACTATGTTTTTGATTATTCACACACTGACTCTTACTCTCGAACGTGACCAACAATTGTGCACTGGTTTTAAATGTAACTATGCATCCAAATTGATATGAAGAAGAGCATTTTGGTGCCTCCTAAGCCAAGCTCAATAAGTTGGAGAGGCTCAGCAAATGGGAATCCAATTGTCTGAAGCCGCCGGAAATACTTAGAAGTGTACAGCAGTAATTGGTGCTTAAAGAAATTCATATGTAAATGAAATCCAACAACATCACTTTTCTGAAAAAAAAAAGAGTGTATTCAGTAATGGATTAAAAAACAATTAAGGAAATGTGCTTAGAGTGTTGATCTAGAGCAGGGGCCTCAAACTTGCGGCCCGGGGGCCGACTGCGGCCCGCAAGATGATATTTTGTGGCCCGCAGAACAATATGAAAGTTTAATGTTAGTGAGCCCTGCGAGTTTTATATGAATGGCACTTTACCACGTTGTGTGTGGAAGGTTCCTTTTTGTGCAAGCTGGAACTGAACCAACCTACCCTCACAGTGGAGTATATGGCTCCTGGGGGCGGGCAATAGGCTGGGCTTGATGCAGGCAGAGAAACATTTCACAACTATGGAGGAGCCTGTGTAACATTACATAGCCGTCATAAACTTTCTGCTACTTACTGTGTTTGAAATAGGCATGTTTGACCTTGAGCTGGACAAATTCAGTGTTACTGGCATTGGATTTGGCATCATGCGGATTGTATTTTGTTTTCCCATCATTTGAAAGTTAATGGCAATTTGACCGAATCTGCAAATTAACGCCGATGTTATGTTGACAATATCACAGAGGGGAGTGGACATCCAATGGGGCCACTCAGCCAGCTCATTCATGTTCTTTAATATTCCATTTAAGTTCAGGATAGCTCAGGTTCAGAAGAACCCAGTGAAGTTATAGAACTGTTAGTAATGGCGTTTGAGAGGATTTAACAAAGCTTTTTTTGTGGAATACCTGATCCGGCCCAGCCTCACCCAGACTCTGCCTTCTGCGGCCCCCAAGTAATTTGAGTTTGAGACCCCTGATCTAGAGTGTTATTACCATCCCTATGTTTTGGATGTATTTATTGTTTTATTTTGGTTAAAGCATACTTTAAAATTTAATATTGCTGCTTATTTTTTAAATCCAATTAAACAAATACACACACACAACAAGAAATGTTCCAGTGCCTTTATTGCTTAATGTGAAGTTGTATTGTAAAAGATCATATGTGTAATGCATGTCACATAAACTGACTTAAAAGGGATAGTTAAAAGTCTCCTGCCCACTGTGGATTATAAAGTATCCTTTTTGTGGCATCATATTGTCACCTATAGGAGCTGCCACAATGTATGATCCTATACAGACGCTGACATGCAAGATGATGAGAAGCTGGATCTGATTTAATTGGACCAGGACTGCTGTGCTTCTTTTTTAATGAGAGCAGTGATTTGAAATCCACATTTATCTGGGTTTTTTCCACACACCTTCACCAACCCAACCTTCAGGATCAAACGTAACAGTTTTGAGTCCAAGACATTTCCACTGTAGGCTCTACACTGTATATGGTGCCTAAAGTACATTTCCCTTCAGTGGTCCTTCTGTTGACCTGCTTAATGTCATGTTTGACAGGTGAAGAATAGTCTCTAATGCTGTTGCAAACTCCTCAAAAGACTATGTTTCATGTGGCGCAAAGGTCATGTGACTGATATACACAGGTGTCAGTCATCTTCTTCCATTCAACGTTTATCAACCCCACACTTTACACACTATTTAAATCACAAAAGGTGGCCTATTTGACAGAACCTATACACAGAATCAGAACATCAGAATTAAATGCAATTACGACACATAATCTCTTCCATTGCTAAATTATGGAACTGCCTTTGAGCTCTGACTCTGTATATTAAACTTTAGCAATGAACTCTATGGAAGTAGCATTTATAATGTGATGGACATTCAAAAGAGTTGCCAATTTTTCCCGTCCATATCTAAAAATACTCATGTCCTGAAGAAGTAGTGCTGTCTATAGCTGTATTATATCTTCTTGGCATTGTTACCGTATTGTCAAGAACTGTCTGCTTGCTCAGCCCTCCCTTCCTGTGGTCTTCTAGTCACCTCATTATGTGATCTTCATTATTTGACTTTACTGCAGAGGGTAGCTCCAGGCACAATGGTCTATAATAGTAAAGCCCACCTGCACCTTCATTAGAGACAGAGGGATTAAGGACCATATCACCAAAAATTGATCCAACATAACAGAGAAAATTGCAGCTCCATTGGCTCATTTTAGCTTTTTTTTTTTTTTTTTTTTTTTGCCCTGTATGAACCCAAAGTGTAATGGGAACAAAAACAGGAGCCAGAACCTATTGATTTCAGAGCTCATTACTTGCGTGGTCTGTGTTGGCAGTCGAATTTCTATGTGAGGAACAGTGCAGAAAACTAAATGTCAAATGAAATGTCACAGGAATTACGGCCCGCTTTAATACTATGCACCCATCAGTTATTTAGGAACATTCCCATCTTACATTAGTTTGGTAAAATAAACATGCTTTATTTATTCAACTGAACTGCAAAAGTTCACACGGAATCCAAGGTACTTCACAATCCCTTGTTCACACATTCGCCTCCACTGCACAAAGACCTAGAGGCTGTTCACAGACCTCTCTGTGATCGTGTGGCTTCTTATACTAGTCGTACTATTCTTTCTTACCTATATTGAGAGGCGTGCAGAATGGGGTTTCGTTCTTAATGTTGTTGACCATTATAAATCAACTGTTATGCCTGGACAACTTTTTCAATTCAAACTTTTTCAAATCAATTCTCGGCCTCTCTCGCAAAATAAATCATTTACTCTTCTACACGGCCTCACAGAGATTCAATTTAAGCCAAACTAAAACATATGAGCAAAAATGTTTATCGGAGTGGAATGTGTAAGCTTGCAGGCTGAATATGTGGAAAGTGTATTAACTTCACCCATGTGGGTATGTAGTTTATTTTTTCATAAACCTACACAAAATATGGAAGCTAGCACTGCACCAAAGAAGACTTTATTTGTCTCCGTAGGGAAATTGCTTTGCAACAGTTTCACAAAGCCAGCTCCACACATACAGTACTTACAGACATAACATAAAAATGATAAAGAAGTTATGAGTATAGCAGTATAATTTATTTTAAAATCCTATTGTGCAACCTAAGTATTCAAGCACTTTATTGCTTGTGGAAAGAAGGACAACTTGGACCTATTTTTCTTGAATAGAGGAAGGCGACCAGAGGGCAGCCGGACAAACTCATTGCGTGAATAAGAATAACGTGAAAATATATCATGTGTAATAACAGCAGATAGAGTAATAACCCATAATTAAGTCAAAAGCCCTCAGTATGACTCACGGCATGTGCACGCAGTCTAGAGCGACTGATGAGCAGCTGTTGAGTTGAGTCACTGTGATAAAGGTGATTCAGAACTTCTGGATAAAATCTTCTCATGTCCAAGTTGCATGTTTGTAAAAATGAGCAATATCCTGATGTACAAAAATACATCCAGACAGCTGCAGCACACAGAGGAGGAAATACATGGGCACTCTGACTCACATTTTAACACAAAGCATCAGCTCTGAGGCTTGACAGTTCAAACTTTAAATCATCAAAGACTTTCTGTGAGCTGTAAATGGTCTGGACAAACCCACACGTGCAGATAGATAGATAGATAGATAGATAGATAGATAGATAGATAGATAGATAGATAGATAGATAGATAGATAGATAGATAGATAGATAGATAGATAGATAGATAGATAGATAGATAGATAGATAGATAGATGTGGGATTTACATATGTACAGAGATAACATGGATTAATATGGAAGTAAATGAATAAAAAACAACAAAGCTGAACAAAGCTGAGTTATTGTAAAGGTAAATTGCAAACGGTATAAATAAAGGAGCTGGAGAAGACTGTTAGAAAGTCTGTTAGAAAACGAGGTCCCCTGCCCCATGTCCGGGGAAGTGGGTGGGATGTATTGTCCATGATGGAGAGCAGTTTGTTCAGTGTCCTCCTGTCCTGCACTGACTCAAACGCCTCCATACTGCAGCCGATAAAGTTATCTGGTGATACACACGTTTTTTTTCAATCCATTACCCTATAGGATCCCTCCCCCGATACTTTAAAATTTCAGCATTTTTTGTTCTGTATAATTGCCATGATTCTACTTAGTAGTTTTTAATATTATATTTATATTGTCTGTGAAAGTGGGACATTTACTCTCAACATTGCAAAGGATATCTTCATACAGGGTACAAATAAAGTAAACTGTACCTGACACGTGGTTTACCCAATCACCCGTTTGCAAAGGCTTTTTGTGGAAGCTCTTTCCAGGTGGTTCTGTGACACAGACCATCTGGCTAATAGTCACATGACATGTTATAGATATGGTTATATTATCTTATTTTTATTTTATTAGACTTAATAGTTTTCAGCTTCATATGGATCTTATTTAAAAGGGTTGGATTTTGTCACATGGTAACATTGCTACAGTTGAAAGTGATTTTTCTGTTCTTACTGTGTTTCAACTCTTGCTATTCCAGTGAACAGAGAACACAAAGTCTAACAGCCTGTCAGAGTTTCTTCCACTGATCATATTCATCACATGATTTTGTATGGCTCAGCTTTAGTCTACAAAGTGAAAGTTTTTAGGGGAATTACTTCATATAGCAACGAGCAGACCAGAAGCCATGAGTGTACACAGAACAAGTAAACACGACAAAACAGAAAATAGCCGAGACAGATGGCGAGGGGGTGAAGACAGTTCGACATTGAGTACGTACAAAATGAAGAGTGGACCTTCACCATCTGTAAAACAGTTGGATGAAATAGCCTTCACTAAATGAGGACAAGAAGTAGATTCAAACAGTACCAACTCATTTTATTTCTTTGTATGTGTTCTTTTTGCATTAAACCAAATCAAGTCTATATGTGACGCTCTTATAACCCAGTTGTTTTCTGATTGATAAGAAGTGCAGGGTCTCGCTGTCACAGAGGGTTTTTTTTCTTGGTTTGCATTTTAAAGACATTTCATGGTTCTTCAAAATAGCTTTTATTGGGACGTAGAACTGGTCCTGTACTTTAAGTGGCATTTATTTTGGATGGGAGAATGTACAAGTGGCTTTACAGCACATCCCACTCTGCTACTCAAGGCTGCCGGAATAACATAAAAATGAAATCTCAAGAGCTTCTCAAGTGTTTTGTCTTGTAAATACATTTTAATGCTAATGGTTGGCGGCCCAATAAAATGTCCGTAAACAAAAGTTATATTGCTATGTTAATGTTTTTTACATGTATTTGGTCAGATGTTTTAACCATATATTTTATACTGAAACGTTGTAATTATTTAAATACAGCCCTATAAACATAAAAAAGTCACCTCATTTTCACTTTAAAAATATATGACCTCAAAATCAAATACAGTACATTGTCTCATTGATTAGGGGCTTAGAGAGTAGCTCCTCTTTCACAGATACATTGTGAATGGCTCAACACATACTGCCCTAATGCAGGCACTTTTGGAAAACGTTTGGAGCCAAGAAAACTGTCTATATTTTCTAAGAAAGATAAGGTCTTAAACAATAAACTGCTGCAAATGTTTTATCAGGCTAACTCTAACTCTGTTTTATATGCAACAGTCTGTTGGTGGGGCAGTCTCGGAAAAAGAGATCATAGACAACTTGGAAAACTAATAGAGAGGAGCTGGTCCAACTATAGGAATTAGTTTGTATAAGTAAGTTTGGAAGAAAAAAAAACTCCAAAAACAGTATTCTGTATATTTGTTGTGGCCCCTGATAATTAAATTTGAATTGAGAGGGACCACACTAATTGATTGTGTAAATTACAAAAATAATGATAAAATACCTATAAAATATAATAGCTAGATACATGTGGGTCTAGTAACAGTTGACTGTCAAATCTTTCGACAATGTAATGTACTTTTTAAATGCCAGCAATCATTTTTGCTTGACGTCCATGGCTCGTGTAAACAGTGTCTTTGAGTGACAAGATAAAATCCTTCAGCTTCTTGGCTATTTTGGACTCTCCACCCCCTGCATTGAGACTCATGTTGTGAGTGTGTTGTCTCCATCCCTTGTGGCTGCTTGGCATTTTGACAAGCGTGTGACAGTCGGCTCTGTCAACAATTGCAGAATGAAGAGTCCTTACACAATATGCTGTGTTAGTGCGCCATCTCTAATCACCAAATGCTACCAACTATATTTTTGACACACAACAGGCCCAGCTTCGGCAGTAATAAATAAACTGGTGAATGAATCATGACAGACACTGATGGACTCAGAGACGAGGGAAGCTGATTAGGTCCACAATCAACATTTCAATACTTCTGCTAATGACTAAACGTTGTTGCTTCCTGTGTTGGTAAATGCGTACACAGATTTTCAGAAGAGACCACTTCTACAGTCATTGGAAGAGACGTAAAAGCCCCATTATTAATAGGATACAGTACAACTCTGGTAGGTTTTACTAGAAAATATTTAGCCTTGAATTAATTAAAAGGAGTACTCTTGAAGTTGTTTGGATGGTTCATTGTAGGAAAAAAGGAGGAATAACACATCTTAGGCCCAGTGCACCTACCTCAGCATTAACTCCACTATGTAAAACCGAGAGTGACGAGGCGCATTACAAGCTTGTAAGAAGACATATGTATCTCACCGGATCTTTGCAACTTTGAGACATAACAGTCCCATTAAGTCTGTAACAGTGCAGCTGACAAAGGCCTTTACTGGGTAGAAATCCTGAAATGTAGTGTCACTTCAAAACATGCAGACAGGTAATTACAGCAGCATACAGCGGGCCAAGTGAAGGCACCAGGAGGGAATAGGCAGTAATCAAAGTAGTGTCGGTAGTGAGTTCAAACTGAAGTCTGAAAGGAAGGAGCAGAAAACAAGGGTAATTAGTAAATTCTCTCTTTAATGAATTAGGACAGTTCACATTGATCAACATATTAGCAGTGAGCATCAATTTATGCTGGAGTTAGCGCAATCGCTAAAAAGGCAGGTATCATGAACAACAGTCAGACATCATACTTAAAAAACCAAACATTGCACATATAGACATACTAAACATAACCACAAAGACCAGTTACAATAAACAGTGAACACATAGAAGTTAAGAGGCCACCACAAACAGGTTTCAGATTAATTTACATATGGGTACATGACTGGTTTGTTTTCAACCAATGTTAAAGATTTTTTTTAAAGGTTAAAAAAGCTGGCGGTGTATTCCGTGATTGTGGAACTCTGATAAACACCACCATTTGACAAAAGTTTGTCCTGCACTGTTGTATATTTCAGTCCCCCCTCATTAACGCACTAGTATTTACTTATTTTTTTATATATTATTAAGTCTCTTAAGAGTAGAGGGACAATTGATTACTGTTCAGGTCTAAACTATTATAGTTACAATAAAGATAATGTACAGACTTTCAAAGTATTTTTCCAAAGTTAAGAGGTTTTACTTTGAGGGTAACCTGAATAGATTTTGATCAACATGGGGTCTTTAAATCAAATGTTTTTCACATAAAATAAACAGCCTAGTGTACAAGCCATTTAGATTGTTTAAGTGGAGCCTCTGTTTTCAATGATAGCCAGCAGCTGTGTGCACAATGTCCTTTTTACTAAGCCACTACAACTTCTTGTAATGAAGGAAAAAAGCAGAATTGTCATATTTATATAATTTAGGCTACTCCAGGAAGCTCAAAATGAGAAAATATCCTTAAGTGACAGGGTGTTTTATATATAAAAAAAACATTACAATTCAATCTAAATGAAAAATATAACTGTACTGTTGCGCAAAAGGCTACACACAGTGTCATCTTACAAGAGCTTGAGACAGGTTGTGTCTTGTTCTACTTCTGCTAAATATATTTAATCTGCATGTAAACCAATCTTAAGTGCCAATGCCAGCCTCGAGGAGTGACAAAGGAAGTGGTGGGAGGAAGATATTTACTAATAAGACAAACTCAATGAAACGAGGCTGCTATTGGCATGGTTGTTCTTTTTTGCCTGCTGAAGTGTCCTAATAAGGGCAACATGCTGATGACTCATGGCGCCATCTATAAATGGCTGATGATTGCTGTTATTTGAAGAGCAGAGGTAGTGAAATGTAAAAGGTAAGAGGGAGACGGGAAACATAAAGCAGTGGCTTCGACTTATATTGTAATTAGTAGGTGGATGTACAGCAGGGGCCCTGAACAAGAGGCAGACGTGATGACATGGTTTTGCACCTGTTCGGGGTTTTTTTAATTTATAGCGTTTGTTAGCCTTTCCATATATACTCTCTCCTACTAAGGCTTACAAAGGCTTGAGTGCCCTCTGAACTGGCCCCCTGTGGTGCACCATCTGAACCTCTAAAAGTTAAATCTCATTTCTTCTGGTGACTTGGTTTTGTTCTTTTTAGTGGATTTTATTTGACTGATTTTGCAATAATAAAAAAGGGACAAGTACAACACACTGTTAGCAAACATGTGGCTCCCAACAATCAAGCATCACAAAGATAACCATCATAGTCCAAATACTACTCTATTTTGATATACCATAATCAAATGCTTGCACATAGCTAACAAATAATCAAATAATATGTGTGATGGTAAAGTAGTTGATAGTTGAGGTGCTGGAGGACAAAAAATGACATACAAAGAAATGTGACTTGAGAGAAGAGCTTATGTTTGTAGAAATGCACTTGAAGTGTATTTTGTGTAACTCTATAATGTCTATAGAATACCTGGTTACTTATGCACAATAGTTCCTCTAAGACAGTTTGCATTAAACATAACAAATCATTACAGTATAATATACTCTAAAGAACAGGAAAATATGGGGAAACTTTACTACATTGGGAATATTTCTCAAAGTCAGTACCAGGGAATTAACATCAAATCTGTCAAATGTGGATGCCAAAATGTTGGTTTAATAAACAAGGCAGCTAACTGGAAGATACACTTAATCACTGGATTAATGTATTAGACATCAGTGGAGAGGAGTAAAAAAAAAAAAAAAGAAAATTAAAGTTGAAATGAATTGATCAAATGCAAAAGGATGAGAAATGTAAAATTCTGTCAGATGTGGAAAGGCTGCACTGTTTAACTTCCCGTTTGACAGCTTGTGTCAAAACCTATTTTGCTATGAGCATGTGTGGCAGACATGTGACAGCTGTCCTATTAGCCGACAGACCTGAAGGTTCAACACATAATATGGAGAACGAGATACTGTACACTCTGAATGTTGCAATGTGGAGTTTTGGTATTGACTCATTCACATTGGATTTGTTCTTATTCTCCGTGAATCATCATCAAAGAGCCATTATGTGAGAGATAAAAACAAGCCTACAAACCTTGTAAATGCAACTTGTGGCTTCTGCTAGCACACTAACTGTGTCTGATATCACGGCAGTAATAGTTTATTAAACCTACTGACTGTGACTGAAATGGAGGAGGACCAAAGGTGTTGAGACAATAACAGGGCACACCGCAGAGTCTATTTATTTATATATTAACACTCACTATATTGTTAACACTCCCACAATCTGCAGTTGGAGCCTTATTATCCTCAGGCGAGCATCACACAGGTGATAACACACTTATAGCCACATAGCTATAGGTATGAGGGTTATGGCATTCCTATATTTACTTAAACACATATTGCACTAATCAAAAAATATGTAGTATTATATTATGCAAATCAATAAGAAAAATGAGGGTTTGCTAAAGCCAACGTCAACCAGCTCTTTTGTGGTTTTTCACACATTGAAATACAGGCTAAGTGTTTTTTCTCAGTTGCTAAAGCACCAGTGAAATGGCATGTCAATGGCAGCATACGTATATGCACAAGAAACTTATTGAGCAGAAAAAAAGAGAAGGGCAGAAAGATTACATTTATCTGTCAGTGCCTCTTTGACATCGGCACCTGTCAAAGTCCTCCATGTATATGCCCTGGCCTTTCAAATGTAGCTTCAGGGGTTGTCAGACGAACAATAAGGAAGATTTGAAGTATAAGTAAGTAGGTGCTTTTCGGCTCATCCTCTCAGCAGTGCTGTGAACTGTACTTTTATGCCAGATGCCCTTACAGACACAACCCTCTCCATTTACCCGGGCTTGGGACTGGCAGAGGTAGACTGTGGCTGGAACTCTCCTTGGGATCAAACACCAAATCTCCCACACCCAAACCAGGCACACTAACACATCCACACCAGAGAAATCTGTGTGTATTTAGTACAAATACGACGATGCTAGAGTGCAGTATATTGGCCTATTTCTGCTCCCTCTTTTTGAGTGCCATAAAGCACGCCACTTCTGTAATCCCTCTTCCCTTGAACAGGAACGTTACACCTGTCCAGCTGGGGGCACTGTGTCAGTTATTCTACCAATTTCTTGTCAAAGAACCATCAAAATCATTTTGAGAATATATTTTTAGTAAAGGTAATGCAGTTATTTTAACATCTTTCACTTCTGTTGCTATTGTAGCACTTGTGGTCGGATTAAAAGACTGGAGAGTTTATATTTCTGCTGTTTTATTTCTGTGTGTCTGTGATACAAGAGACACATCTCTATGACCAAACTGTTCACATTGTCTGGGCACACTTTCTAATGAGGACCTGCAAGGCCCCCCTAGTTGCCTTTACCTGCCTGGGTCCTTAATGTAACTCCTGACTATTACCTTCTTCAGCACTTATACACAAGCATATTCCTTCTCATATAGTATTAACAAAAAAAAAAAAAAAAAAATTGGCATACACAATTCAAATTGGTAAATTATCAAAATACAATTTAAACAAATTAATGGTGTTTTTTTCCCAAGCACTCTACAATGCACAACAGGCTACACTGTTCTGTCTGCTTGTGTTGAATAGTCTTATTGTACATATACACACACGTGTTCAACACATTGACACTTTAAAAGATTTAGTAAATGTATATAAGATTTGTAGAAGTTTACGTTGTAACAGGACAGACAAATAGAATCCGATCACAGTAATTATGTTGATGGATATATCAATTGACTTGTCCAAACCTCTGGCCTGAATCCTTCATTTGTTCTTAATAAAGTCAAGTCTGGCATAAAGCAAGGAAAGTGTAGAAAAGAGTATTTTTATACAGGCTATAAACATTAGTTGTAACCTCATGATATGAGGCCTATTTTGTATATGTACTTTTATTTGTGCACCATGATGAATCTCAACACCAAACAATCATTCCTGTAATCAAAGTGTATTTATAGTGCAGCAAATGTAAGCCTCCTCACTTGGTTATGCTTCATAGCCACAGGAGTGTGTAATTACTCATGAGTCATGGTGCCTTGCTTCAGCATAATTTTAGTCAAACCTAAATAACAGGTCTGAGCACATCTTGTAAAATTTGAAGTAAATTGAATGAGTCTCGAATGTTTTTCTTAAATTGCTTTTGATTTGATGTATTTTGTTTCGCTTTATACATTTCCACGACATATCTAAAATATAAAAAGCTGAACGCCCTGCTGCTACTGCTTAACTCCAACTATTTTTGTATAATTTGCTGCTGTGATGAAGGAAATGTGCTGTGGACAAAAATCAAATGCCGTAATTGTCAGCATTATAGACCAAGGTATAGTTCAGGTCTGAAAGCAATATTATTAAAGGCATGGCTATTGCAATAAAAGCCTCCCCTGAGTCTTTTTGATATTTACCGAGCTAATTCTGTTATAAGGTCATGGGAGACTGCAGAAATAGAGATCTATTGAGATGACATCCCTGTATATTCCCAGTGTGTTATGAGCTCCCCATCTTATGTGGAAAAAAACAAGCAGGGAAAGACTGAAATAGAGAGGAACTGTGATGTTCTTACATTTTGAAGATGTTCAAAAGACAAAAAGGTCATGTGCACTCTACATACCTCCACAACGCACTCAATATAAAAAAACAGGGACTTGAAGGCACTCAAGTATAGACAGTATACTCATAAAAGCATAGTTAAGTTTTTTGCACAAATGCCTTACACTTGCAAGTGAAGTGAAACTATAATGGGGAAAATCCATAGGAGAGACAAGAGAAATCTATAATGATTGATAGGAGAGCAGGAAACACAGCGGGGTCTGTACCTCAGAGAAAGTTGGATAACAAAGAGAGAGGAACGGTTAAAGACACAGGAAAAAGGCGAGTAAAATGAAATGGCTGACATAAAACATGCAGGTCGATCTCACTTGTGAGGTAGCAGGTGAACATAGCTCCTTTCTGATATTGCCGATACACTCATGGTCCTTTTAAGAGCCCTTCCCGAGCAGAGGTGGGGTGCTGCGATAGCTGGAAGCACACCACGCGTCTAAACAGTAAATGACATGAATCCTAACAAATACATCCCCTACTGTGGCGCTACTCTTTCCATTTATTTGCCATGCATGAGTCATGTCTCATTTTTACACCCATATTACTTCTACTGTATTTTCCTCAGGACTTCAAAACATCTGTTGAATAGCCATAATCTTCCATTAATTGGGTTTTTGGAAATAGATGCAGCCTCTGTGCCTGAAGTCAATTTTCTGTAACAAGCTGTTGCAGAGCTACTATTATGTTGAAGCTCGTATCATACAGTGTTTTTCTGTGAGAGGGAATAGGCAGTCCAGGGTGCACTTTCGCCACAGGATGTATTAAGAATCAATGCTCATTTAGTTTGGGACATATTAGGACAATGTTGCCTAGTTAATGTCAAAGTGTTCCCGGTGCTACAAAACAGAAAATAAAAGATGGGAGCTTTCTGTAGGGCATGTGTAAAGCATGAGATCACCATGACCAGTCAGGATGGCTGAGTGGTCTAAGGTGCTGTGTTTAGGTCGCAGTCTCTCCTAGAGACGTGGGTTCGAACCCCACTTCTGACTGCAAAACTATTGCTTCAAACCTAGGACATCAGGTGCAAAGCAGGCTGAAGATCACCACCTCACTGAGAATGAGCAAGAAATCAGAACAAGACTTGTGAAATTCTCCCAGATGTTGAGAAGCATGTTCTTGGCTAAGAACAGACCTGACTTGTGATATAGAGAAGATTCAAGTGAACACACACATTCGCGTTTCCTTTAGTATCTACATGCCAAAAACATGACGGTTAGGGCTTTTGGAAGTAGGCAAAAGAAAAGATTTTGCACAGGCCAAGTCTTATGTAAATGTTGTTTCTACTACACTTTAGGACAAGTATTCAGAAATTACTTAGTTGGAGTGACATTGCTGTACGATACAGGAATTGAGTACAATACATTGAGCTAAACACTGAGATCTACAGGCCAACCAGAAAGTAGAAAAGTAATGTCTGTAATTTTCTACAAAAGGTTGCCCAGTGCATCATCAAATCTGCAGACTGTGAAACTTTTGACGACCCCCAGCTACAGATCACTGTAAATGCATCTTTGAATGGTTGGCATGGTTAACATAAATGTGGCTCTCAATTAAAAACAACTAAGTCTTATATAGTGCAAATACATTTAGCTGATTTGCATAAAACAGTAATAAAATAACTGTGCTTAGATCACAAAAAATACAAATGTGATAAATGAGTGGATAAAGTAAGATAAGGCTTAATGAAGGAGGAAAAGGATGACGTTTATGTATTCCGGGGAGGAGATGGAACACAAACACACCACTTCTTGTAAAACTGATGTTTAACTTTAACAAAATAGAGGTCGGGCCTTTTACCATGACTATGTTACGTGCTGTTCATTATTAATCTGGCTAAATCTCCCAGTCAGATGTGCCTTTCTAATAGTGAGCCTGTCTGTTTCTGTTCTACCTTCCTCTGAGCTGTCCGGTGGCCACTGCTCAGCATCAGTCGCCTCGCAGCACGACGCTACTACCTCATTGCTTCACAGCGGGGAACACGTTAAATGGTTAATGAGCTGTATCTGCTTTCTTCCAGACATAGCACTTTCAATTACTGCCAGGGAGAGAGTTCAGTTCTTGTTCCATCACATTGTTGAATCTTTTGTCTTTTGTTCTTTCTTATGCTGCTGTGCATTGAAAGCTTTCCTTATTTAGGAGTGAGCAGCTTGGAAGACCTGTTTGAGGGCTGAAGTCATTTGGTTTCAAAGCAGATTAGGTTTTGTAATCTGACAAATCTCAAATACAATATGTGATTGATTTGAGGGCAAAATGACTGACTCGGGTCAGGCTAAATGCTGGCACCTTCACCGTGGTCTTAAATTGATTCGGTGGCTGGATTTGAAATGCATGTGTGAGATTGAGCTGAGAGCTGCCGATTGCTTGTCACTGAAAGTTCGAACACACGGGCCATGCCTTCGTGGTCTTAGTTATCTTTTCATCTGGACGACGGAGCGATAAGAAAGCTGATCAGGACTATTGAGAGGCAGTCAAGGAAAACAGACTGCAGAATCTGTTGCCTTGCCAACCAAGCCCCTCAGAGTGCAATGGTTAAATGTAAAAGATTCACAGCCAATGCAAATATAGGTTGCCATCTGTTTTCATTACACTCCTTTGATGCTTATGTTGAAAAATAATACAGCATTGAAGGAGTATTCCTAATTAGAATTGTGAAAATGTGTGTATACATACTGTAGGTGGCCCAACGTGTGCCCCATAGGCTGCTGGGAAATGACTAGAGCTATTAATTTGTGCATGTTTAATTAGCATCTCGATACTTTAGAAGTGTGCTTGAGCTTCACCTGACATAAAAGATAAAAAATAAAATAAAAACAAAATAAGAATATTTAAATAAATTGGCCGAGTTCCAAAACAACATTTAACACTTCCACCTCGATATATAATTTCACAAACTGTAACTTTGACACATTGTTAAAGTTTGGCGGTGAAGTTAATTTCTTCTTTTGACTATTAATCTCCAGTGGAGCTAGTGGAGATATGGCAAAGGCAAGAAAACAGCAAACGTGTTGCTTAGGAACAGTGAGAAATAATCGTAACTTTTCTTGAAGCATCTGATCTTATCTCCCATGGTGCGCTGAGCTGTTAGTGTTCTTCTATGGGCATGTGTGTTTGTGGAGCTAGGGGGTGGGGTGCTATCAGAAGTCAGGTTTAGCAGAGGTTGTTCCTAGGCAACTGTTTATGTTTTTTTTTTTTTTTAATGAAACTTGTTTGTTTTTCCATGATTTTACACAAATGTAATTTTACCTCATTTAGAGAGAATTAACCATCTCTGTTTGACACCGACGATGCCTTTGACAGCTAAAACAATGAAACAGAAAACAAGGCTACTATGTTCTGTTGAGAAGGCCCATAACAGATGGGAACATTTATAATTACCATATTATGTACACTTTGTCTGCATTTATTTTGGTCACTAATATACTGTATATATAGTAAACTGGTACTGTATATAACAACACATTCTCATGTTTGTGAAGCATAATGTGTTAAAACATCCCCACAGATCCTTGTTGGAAGACAAAAAACTAGATAAACAGGTTAATATTTCTTGAGAAGTTAAAGTCTCCTAAGGATGACAGTTGCATGTTAAAGTCTGTTTAAAATGTCCAAATGGAACCTTCTTAGTTTCTCATCTTGTTAATTAAAATTACGCTTGAGTTTAATTTCAGAACATTATGCACATGTTACATAATTTATATTGTAATATGATGAAAAATTATGTTAATAGGCCTCAATGTCTCTTGATGTATGATTTGGTCTAATTAAGCAAATGCTCATAACACTGGAGTTAAAAAACAAAAATTCACAAAAACAAAAACTGCTGTATTATTTCATATACTATATGCTTTGACAGTATAGACTGAGCTGCAGCTAATTACAGCATCTACCCTTAGTCGCCCACACAGACACACAGTGCATTGATTTGGCTGATGCTTCTTACAGTAGAAGCTGTTTGATTTGAGTTAATTGGCTACACTGTACGTAAGGTGTTTAATTAGGCTTTGAACTGGATGTTTCAGGTAGGAACCTACGGTGGATTCTGGGATTTTGTGATGCCCTAATTAAAAGTGTCTTCCTCAAAAGACATGACCTCCACAATACCCACACACCTGTTGTGCATGCCAGTATGTGTGTTTGTGTATGTGTTAGCGCTCAGACAACCTTCTGATTCTACTAACAAGGAAGTCTGCACGCAGCTCCTTTTAATTACAACAGCCCAGGGTCATTAGGAATTATAATAGACAGCGCAGCCCAGTACAGCATTTTACTTTTCATTAACCGGTGACAATTCCCACCTGTGATGTGTAAATAGCTGCTCTGAACACTATTGCTGCAAAGTGCTACATCTGCAATGAGATCTGAATCGTAAGTCCCATTGCATTTTTTTTTCATCTTTTTTTTTTATGCTGTATTTTACACTATGCTCATCGTAACATGTGCAGGTTAAAGTTGGGAGCAAACACTTATGCTTTACAGCTGTCAAGGATCTCGCTGAGCCTTTTTAGTCAGTAGTCCTTTTCAACAGGGAATACATCCAGTTAAAGGAGCCAGGTGCTGTTTCACAGGGACTTTAATTTTGGCACCTGTCTGACGTCAGACTCTCCAAATCTAACTCAAAGGAAAGCTTACTCAAGAACTGATCCAATTTGAGATTGTGCCTAGATGAGTATTTTCATTAAGTAAAAGTGTTGCATTATAATAAACACATATTAAGACATTGATTTTATACGTACATAAGAATTTATAAACGATTCTGTCCCTACAACTCAGTTTTGAATTGAAAAAAAAAAAACAATAAAATAATAAAAGAAAGTGTAATAACAATCCTGTTTGTGTTTAAGAAAGATATTACAATTGCATTAAAGCAGTAGAATGTATGTGTTTGCTCTCCATCTAGATACTTTTTACATTATATAACTTAAAAAAAAAAACAAAAAAACATAATAAAGTACGATGTCCAGCAGTTGTCCTTTAACTAGCTAGTGCCATCTGTCGGACAGATTAGGAAACTACAAGCTGAAGCCAAGAACATGTACAATGTAAATGTAGTCTAATAATAAATCACTGTTTTCAGTTGTCACAATTAAAACTTGTGAGTCCAGAAAAAAAACAATATATATATATATATATATATATTGTTTTTATATATATATATATATATATATATATATATATATATATATATTGTTTTTATATATATATATATATATATATATATATATATATATTAATAATTACGATTATAAAACGTAACATGAGCTTCTTTAAAACACATAGTTTTATTTTGTGTAAAACCTTTACCTAAACAGATAGGCCTACATGTTTTCTCCGTGATGAGAAAAAACGTTTCCAAGGAACTGGGGTCATAATGTACAAACATGTTTAGACAAGAATAGGATGTCAAAATGTCTCTCTATTTTAATGGGATTTTTCACAATATAAAGGCTATATTAATTTACAATGGATATTTATTATTTAATATTAATCATTTGCCTTAGGCTGCACAGTGAGTGTGCTGCACTGCAGTGGGCGTAGATAAATAATCACGTGACATAGCTGTTATAGCTGACGCTATGTGGCTCTTCAGATCCACTGTGTTGTTGGGTCTGGTCGGCAGTAAAGGCGTACTAAGAGGCATGGTAAGTAAGCTTTTAAAGCATTGTCGTCTATACGCTTCAATGTAAATAAATTAACTTGCATATATCTTACTTAACCCACGACAAAGATAAGTAGCTAGGTCGGATTCAGGGCGTCTATTTATAAACAAGCTGCGCAACGGGAATCTATGAGTGTCACAATCAAATGGGTCCGACTTTAATCCTGATTGTCCTGGCTGAGAAAACGCTAGCTTCATGATAAGCAATTCAGTGTTTATAACAAACTGGAGAGTATACATTATGACGACAAACTTTTAATAAATGTTTTTCAGAAAAATAAGCTGCTGAATTTCTGTGGCGATAACGTGGCTGATGTAATTAGGATAACGTTAGCTGACAGTGGTTAGCTAGCAATAGCGTTAACTGTCAGTATTATAAAAACATGGAGATGTCGTTGTTAATCCGTTATGTCATAGAAATGCCCTCGTAACATTATTGTTTATAAGTTTTTTTTAATAGTTATTTGTACTAAATAAAATGTTTCTGTTTGCCAGTGTAAGCCTGTTTTGGATGGCGCCACACTAATTATGACAAAATGAGGTTGAATGAGTCAAAGTTCATAATAACAAAAAGCGACGAGTAACTTCCTTACAGTCGCCTATCTTTTGAGCCATCTTAGACCTTTGCCCTTTTATTTCTATTCTTCCTTTTACTGCTGACGCGTTAGTCTCCGGTTTTCTTCTCTATCCTATTTACAGTTTTGATATTTTCAGTGTGCACAGGCAGCAGATTGGCAGACTGCCAAATCTATCTACGAGTTTTCTGCCACAGATATTGATGGCAACACAGTGTCTCTGGAAAACTACAGGTAAAGTAGTTACCATAGTGCATGCTTTAATGGTTAAACTTTTTTTTTTTTTGCTTAAAACTTGTATTCTTTTGATTAAACCAGAGGATATGTGTGCATCATCACTAATGTAGCCTCTAAATGAGGAAAGACCAAGGTAAACTACACTCAGCTAGTGGAAATGCACGCCTCCCATGCTGACAAAGGTTTGCGTATCTTGGCCTTCCCATGCAACCAGTTTGGAGGACAGGTGTATATACTTTTAGATGGATACTTTTTACCCCAAAAATTGAATGTTTTCAGTTTTGTGACATTTAAAACGTTGTTTTAATTTGTGATCTAGGAACCAGGGACTGAGGCAGAAATAAAAGCATTTGCTGCAGGGTACAAGGCTGAATTTGACATGTTCAGTAAGATTGATGTGAATGGAGACAATGCCCACCCCCTATGGAAGTGGATGAAAGCACAGCCGAAAGGCAAAGGACTACTGGGAAAGTAAGTTTCAGTACTGTTCTAAGCACATAATAAAAGTGTGCAAAAAACTGGCTTTTTACTTTTTTTTTTAACAAAATTTTTATTCAAATGTAATTTTTGTTTTATTTCCATAGTAACATTAAGTGGAACTTCACAAAGGTATTACACATGAACTTTTATCTTGATTATTATAAGGAAGGCCTCTATTCAATAATTAAGATTCTTTAATTTAATTGCTCAACAGTTTCTCATAAACCGAGAAGGAGAAGTGGTGAAGAGATATGGCCCCACAGATGATCCAATTGTAAGCATTTTATCTATCTTATCTATCTATCTCTCACCATAAACAACATTAAATATTAAGCTGCCATGAGGATTCAGTTACAAACATACATAAAGAACGTTAACAGGAGCAGACACAGATTGACTACAGATTCCACCTTTATAAGATCACCAACTAATTTTAAAGCAAAAAAAAAGATACTAAGATTGACTTCACAAAAATTGAACAAACTTACAAATCTTTCTTTGTAGGTGGTGTTGAAGGATCTTCCCACATACCTGTAAAACACCTGCCTTCCTTTTTGCCACCTGGCCTCTCTTATGAACTTGTGGGCACAGGCATGTGTGTATCTGACCTGTGACGGCCTGTCTGTAAACTCAACAGTGGGGAGGACAGGCCTGATGATTTCTAGCGTGCAACTAAACCAGAGACTACCTGCCTCAAAACCTACAAGACCATATGAGGGGGCATATACTTAATCATGTATGAAGAGTTTATGCTAAACTAAGAAAATCCATTCCTTTGTCCAATGCAAATGCTATGTAGTTGTTTTATAAAGTTACATTTAACATTAAAGTTAAGTGAAAATTTCTTGACTTGTCTCATTTCCATTGGCTCATTTACTGAGTGCAGTTGCTGGAAGCCAGTTGAACAAACTCGGAGTTGCAGAGTAAGTTCTGAGTTGATAAAACCAAACGAATCCAAACTGGGTTACAACACTGGTTATTAGCCAATAGCATTCAATCTAAATTGAAAAGGGGGTGGGGACTATTTCTGCTAAGAAACGGGAAGCAGCATGGCCGTTTCCCATTTCCCAGGATCCTTCCTTCATAGGCGGCTCCTCCCACCCGAGGCTAGAGTCCAGCAGCCTGTTGCTATAAGCTGGTTTAGATTTTGACCCAGGTAAGTTCAGGTTTAGTTGAAAGAAACTCCAGAAGGTGGGCTGGTTTTAAGCAGGTTTTGTCGCCGTGGTAACTGACTCCACACCCTGCTCCAGAGCAGGATTTATTCTGGTTTAAAGACATAAAACCAAAGTGGACCAATCGGCTGTGGGCAAAGTCACATGGATCTGACTCTGCAGTCTTTTTGTTCTTGGCCTCAAATTTACTTTTCTTTTGGTTCAGAAAATATACTTCTATTAAACAATGCACAAAAACAATGAAGACATTTGAACACTTTGAAAGCTTTTCTTTTTATTTGCTGCCACAATATTTTTTAGAATTTTGGTATAAAGATCTTTTCTAAATTTATATGTAATTATTCTAGATAATACAGGTATGAGGCAAAGAAAATTGGCTGTAACAGGTTCCAGGCATTTAGGGCTTGCTATATAGGAGATTTTTATTTATTTTTTTCAAATCTTATACATTTTAACAAAAACTGCAATCCGCCCATTTTTGTAAAAAATACATTTGGAGTAAAGTACCATAATGAATTAGTTTGTTGATAGATTCCTAAATCCATTTTACTTTAAATGTTTAATTTAGATTTGTGAAATTTAGCAATTCTAATCCTCTAACTTTTTACGTATACATATGTAATGAAGGCCCACCAAGATGGATTGTACCTAGGATCCGTGTGTGTGTGTGTGTGTGTGTGTGTGTGTGTGTGTGTGTGTGTGTGTGTGCGCGTGCGCGTGCGCGCGCGCGCTCGTGCGCATTGTCTATGCATTGTGCAATGCAATGAGGAAAATTATAAATTTGGGGGGTTTAATGAGCACTTGGATAAGTGCGATATTCCAAACAGCTGTGGCACTGCCACTAAAAAAACATAGGGCCTGACAGTGCAGGTTACTCAGTTCAAATTTGTTTGGTTATATCATCTCAGAAATGATTCTGCTCCTCTGAGTTTGTTCATCTGGCTTTTAGCAACAATATTTTAGCCAGAGAAAGTGGGGTTTGGACAGTGCCGGTCCTATGCATAGACAGTAAAGGCAAATGCTGAGGGAGTCGGCTATATGTGGGGCGCCTCAAGTTCACCGACAAAAGGTTAACTGCTGGCACAACAGATAGAGCTTGTATTATTGAGTATTCTGAACGGCGCTATATAAATCCAAGCCACAATTATCTCTGAGACGAGACAACAGCAGCGGGGAGAGCGATCATAGACACAAAGCACACAGAGCTGTGATTATTTTGTCCACATTGCACATATAGTAGCAATAGCATATAATGATATTGTTCACAAGGGGCGCCACATTAAGTCTCGCCTAGGGCACCACATACCAAGGCTGAGACTGGTTAACATTTGACCTCTTCTTATTTTCTGTAGTTGGACAATATTGTTTTGGTTCGCTTTTTTCCAACCTATAGCATTACTTGATGTTTTTGTCATTAATTTATGAGGCTTTTCCTGTTTGAGCTCGTCTATGATCCGCGTGAGGTTCACACTTGAATTAGATGTACCAGAGTTCAGTTGGAAGCACTCCGAGACCTCTGTTGTTGAAGGGGTCTCGGAGTGCGTGTTTGGTGCGCACTGAGGTTCCTCTGGGGCACTTATCCAAGTAAACCTCGCTAACAGAGAAACCAAGTCTGTTACCATGAAACACGCCCAAAAACAAACTACAAAAACATAGTTAAACTTGAACTTATAGGTTAAGTTGTAGATGATGGATTGCCTATGTTTATCTTTTCAGAATGACAGAAGTGATTGAAACAGAATGTCTGATTTTCAAGTGTTTTTTTTATATATAAATTTTACACTATTCATTAGTGTGGGTCATTCACAGTCAATGCCAACAAGACAGGATTCTATAGACTAACATCTGAAATTGTACAAATCTTACAAATGTCTCACAGACAGTGAATGTGAAATATTAACGGTTTCTTTGTTCTTTTCGATAATATTTTGATTTATAACTAAATAAAATGTTTATATTTCATAAATGCTATGTACAGTATAGGTCTTCAAAGGGAAAGGGCTTTTGAGATCACATTTCACTTAACTTCAATAATAATCATCTCAATTTCAAAACCTCGCCTAAAATGACGTAAGACGTAAAGCTTCCATCGATTTTGGTTAGCTTCCAACTGCTTCAGGGTTTTATCCATGTGACACGCTGGAGCGGCAAGCGCATTCGCCTTTGCGTGTGACGCTGACGCACAGCGGCGGCAGCAGCGGAGATGATGAGCGGCAGCACCACTGGCTGGCTTTGCACGACAGTCGTGGCGTTTGCCAATACAGACAAACATGCAGCTGCGGACGTTTGCTGTAAAACTACCGGTTATTACTAGACTAGATACAATTTAAAAATGTAATTAAATGCAAGTGCAAGTTCCTTCTGCGCATTTGGGTGTTGTTGAGAAGGACTAGGCTGTGCGTCTCCTAGGACGCGTCCAGAGATGGACGGAGGGACTGCGGAAACCGGGGATGATGAGAGCCAGAGCGAGGCGACGGCGTCTGGTCTCTATTTGCAGCTTGACCTGGGGGACAGTGGTCTGTATACCCTTTTAGAAGCGATTAGTAACAAATGCATTCATTTAAATGCCACTTGTATGTAGCTTCTTCCAAACACTTCTGGAAAGACTAGGTTCCATAAAATTGTAATTAGTGGAACCTAAG
The DNA here is from genome assembly GCA_024349245.1 of Neodontobutis hainanensis. Taxonomy (NCBI): domain Eukaryota; kingdom Metazoa; phylum Chordata; class Actinopteri; order Gobiiformes; family Odontobutidae; genus Neodontobutis; species Neodontobutis hainanensis. Next base: position 3,239,092 of record JALDNG010000013.1, on the reverse strand, counting down.
ACGTGGAAATTAATAATAATTAAAGATAATAGATAACATTGTCAAGATATGAAGCAATTTGTGCTCTGTAGCTCACATCTCCACTAGTTCACTGCAGGTCAACAAGGTTCAGACTTTCCTGGTTATAGGGGTTATACTCATTTATAGACAGTGCCATAGCTTTAACGCCTTTATGTTTTAATAATTCATAGCACAACTTTCTCTATGGCTAAATCTGAAGAGTGCCTTACATAATCTGGTATGAGATTATAACATAAACCACATACTAATCCTATCCATCCCTACCATTCCTGCAGTTGTGGCTACAAATACAAACAGACACAGACAAGACGGGTTAACTAAAGACAGTGCATATGTGCAAATGAAGAAGCCCTGTAGTCCCATCAAGTGTGCAAGTTTGTATGCTCGTTGCATGTGTGGAGATTAATATTAATACTAAATCCAACAGATTATACTTGTGTGCAGGGAGTGAGATGTTCCGAGCCTGTGGGCATGAAATCCACTTGTGTGTTGTGTATGAATGTCAAAACAACAGGCTGCATCTACTCCCACTTAAACTAGAGAGATCTAATCCTCTATGCTCTAACTCACAGGCCCCTAGTCTTTTCATTTGGAGCAGTATATTTATAAAACCAATAACACAGCACATACGTGTGATGTCTTTGATTTGTAACAGTTTATTTACAGGAGTACGTAGAGCATTTATTTCATTGTCATTGCTTGTGGCCTAGTGTCACATTATTCTGGCCCTGACCTTAATCCTGCAGAGACTCTTTGTTTGTGTCCTGGGGTAGTCTCAGTTGCTAAAGTTCCAATTGACAGACCCTAATCTGGACGGTACAGCAGGTGTAGTCCGCTGATGATTGACTACACATAGACTTGAAAAGATTCTATGGGACTACACTTGTGTTCAGTGTGCACTGTAGTTTCTATACATTTAAGAATCCTTTAGTGATTTCTCTTATCAGCCTCACTGTGTATATGAAAAGTGAATGTATTCTCTTGAGCAAAGTGCTGGAACATCTGCTTCAGTGTCCTGTTCTTTAACGTGGCTTAAAGGGTCTTTATCCCTGCTTTGTCCGCAGCGCTTCCTTAATCTTTTCGCCCTACCACAACTGAAAATGTATTACCGTGATAAACATCTCAGTGACAGTATCAAGAATCGTTTCAAGAGGATGTATTTTTTTATCTTTTGTCTTGATGCCCTGGAACTAACCTTTTGATAAGAACAAATTCTGATCAGTTTTATGTGCTGGCTTCTAATCCTTATCTCTGATTGGTGTGCAGCCTGATCCGGAGGCACTGGCCAATAGGAACACTCAGATTAAAAGAGGAAGTCAATCCAATAGACCTCTTACGTTCATAGGGCAAATCTCAGTGTGACAGGAATAGCAGACTGTTAGTGCAACTGCTGTTATTTTGACTGGTGAGTTTACAATTTTTAGATTTGCATTTGATTTGCATTTGGTAAGGTATATGCCAGACTGGAAAACTATAGGGCCTGAAAGAATCTTCTGTGGGTGAGAGTATAACCATTTTTTTTGTAAAAAAAAAAAAAGTCATTTCTACAGGAGGTTACAAAGTTCGAGTGCCTTATGCCTACTTTATGTTACACTCAAACATTAAGGTCAAAGTTCTTGCGTAATAATTATATGTCAAACCAAACTGAATGATGCACCGTTGTAGAAACTGCTAACCCTGTCTCTTCTGTCGCGCTCTGTGTTTACAGATCCAGCCAGGAAAACTCAAATAACAGAGGTGAGGGAACATACCTGTGTTGTTTGTCTCCGAAGCCTCTTGACATTGCATAAAACATTTTTATATGCATTATATTGTTGTGTTTGTAACAGATGCCATCACCATTTGGAACTGGCCCAACGCACGAGAAGAAGATTGGCCACAGAAGGGTCGATGCCTCGGGAGAGACAACATACAAAAAGGCACGCTGTCACTTTTCCAGCCATATATTTTTCTTCTACTTTCTGCTTGAGACAGTATTCATCTGCAGATATTAAACACTGTCTGTTTGTCCAATCTCACAGCTTCACTAGCTTTGTCTCACCAACAGCTAACTTGGTTGTTCTTTTTTTTTTTTTTTTGCCACCTTCAGACCACCTCTTCAGCATTAAAGGGGGCCATCCAGCTGGGGATTGGATACACAGTTGGCAAACTCAGCTCCAAACCAGAGCGAGATGTGCTGATGCAAGACTTCTATATGGTAGAAAGCATCTTCTTCCCCAGGTATATTGAAAAAAAATAGATGTATAGTTTATATTATAATTTATCTGTCTGGATAATTTACCCTTTTATATTCCATATAGTGAGGGCAGTAACCTCACTCCAGCCCACCACTTCCCAGACTTCAGATTTAAAACATATGCTCCTGTGGCCTTTCGCTACTTCAGAGAGCTGTTTGGGATCCGGCCAGATGATTACCTGGTAGGTGAAATTAATATTTATTTGACATTTAGGCATGATCAAACCTACAGTCCTTATATTATTGAAATGAATGTATTCTGTATGTGATCTACGTTTTACCAGTGATGTGAATGAACTGACAATTACACACTACAGACAAACACAGCATCCAGAGAAGCACGTTTAAGCCCACTTTTAACCCTGTGCAGAGAGATTAGCAGACCTTTTAGCATTAACCTTCCTTTTTTATGGCAGGCAAGCATACATCCCAGTCATATTGTTAGAGTGTTCAAGAGCTTCAATATCAATTTCAGGTGCACAGTTCACACACATCCATAAAATTCAACAGATTACTTCAGATTATTTATCTATCTTCATAAAAACTGTATTTTCTTTTTTTGTGTGTAAAGTTGTTCACTGCAATCAATATTTTCCCACACCATAAAGTGGGTGAATTTTACAGTTGGTAAGGCTACAGGGTGTAAACACACACTAAATGTGTAACTTTCACACCAACACCCACACAGCCTCTTGGTAAATTCCACTGACAAAACACTTTGAAACAATGTCCTCTTCATGCTGCTGTGAAAACACATGCGTGTGAGTGGGTATGTTAAAGTTTGTAACCTATCAACAAGTGTCAATTTTGTTTTTGTTTCTGGTTTCTGTCCAGTATTCACTTTGCAATCAGCCACTGATTGAGCTGACCAACCCAGGAGCCAGCGGTTCAATATTCTACGTCACCAGTGATGACGAATTCATCATTAAAACTGTTCTACATAAGGAGGCAGAATTTCTACAGAAACTTCTTCCTGGATACTATATGGTTAGTCTATCCTAACACCTCACATAATCCTTTTACATGATGTCCACTATATTGCAATAATTTACACTAAAAAATCTAAATGTATAACAAATTATAATAATTTGGTGAAAAAAAAAACATGGTAGATCTACTATTCATGACAAAGGCAGACAAATACAGTCTCATTCAGGGAGATGGGATGAGGATGTCTGTCTTCAGTAAGTATGAGTAAGAGTAAGACACAAGTTGAAACTTCTAGGCATCTTGATCCTCTTTATCCTATCATTGGTTTTAAACCTTGTTAGTTGTGACGCCAGCAGTTAGCTTTGTTAAACGTAAAAGAGTCCTTGTACTTAACCATTGCCTGAGCCAAGTACTGTGTATTAGGTAACACACATGGTTGTGGTCACGCTGAAATGCAGGTGTATTGTCTTAACATCAGAACACACCATTTACTTACAACAATATTCTTTTCAGAACTTGAACCAGAACCCCAGGACTTTGTTGCCAAAGTTTTTTGGACTTTATTGTGTCCAGTGTGGAGGCAAAAATATCAGAGTCGTTGTGATGAACAATATTTTACCACGCTCTGTACGAATGCACCTCAAGTTTGACCTAAAGGGATCAACGTATAAGAGGCGAGCATCAAAGAAGGAAAGAGAAAAGTCAAAACCCACTTTTAAAGATCTCGACTTTCTGAATGACGTTTCTGAAGGCCTCACATTGGACCAGGACACATACAATGCCTTGGTTAGGACTCTGCAGAGGGATTGTTTGGTGAGAGAATCAACATCTTTGATTGATAGTAGTATAGTTTAGTTTATAGTAATATAGTAATAGTTTGATTCTTGTTGTTTTTATGGCCAGGTTCTGGAAAGCTTTAAGATAATGGATTACAGTTTGCTGCTTGGCGTCCACAACAAAACAGTGGCAGCAAAGGAGCTTCAGTCCCAGGCATCACCTGCAGGGGGCACTGAGTCAAAGAGGCCTGTCCTCCAGAAAGCCTTGTATTCCACTGCAATGGAGTCTATACAGGGAGACTCTATGTGTAGGGACACACTGGACCACGACGACACGTAAGCCTCACTCTGTAATGAAGACAGTAGTCACATAATATCTGCACATGATTAAAATACTCTTCATCTGTGTGCAGAATGGGAGGTATTCCTGCTGTGGGCACCAAAGGTGAAAACCTCCTGCTTTTCATAGGAATCATTGACATTCTGCAGTCCTACAGGTGCATATCAATTCTTACTGTCTGGAAATATTGCATTTGTATTGCATTAATAAACACTCCACGCTAGAGCCTATAATTTTTGCAGTGTGTTGCCACAGTAACCACAGTCAGTGACTGAGTGGAGCTAAATTATTTAATTGTCTTGTCTGACAGGATGATTAAGAAGCTGGAGCATTCTTGGAAGTCTCTTATCCATGACGGGGTATGTCATTCCCACACATCTGTTACGCAACCGTTTGTATCCAACCAAAGCTCTAAATAAATGTTGATCTAATTCCCTTTCATTATAAACTTTAATTGCTGCTGTGAATAAAAAGTTCAACATGAATAATACTGACTTGTCTCTCTCTCTTATTGTTGTGAACTTCTGCCTCACAGGACACAGTGTCAGTTCACAGACCTGGGTTTTATGCTGAACGTTTCTACAATTTCTGCAGTACCACTGTCTTCAAGAAGAGCTGCTGTAAGTTCACAGTTATGGTTTTCTTATGTAAAATGTTTCTACCACAAATAATCTTATCACTCTACAGCTTTGCGTCCATCTCCATCTAAAAGAGGAAGAGGAACTCTGTCCGCATCCAAGTCCAGTGCCACAAACACAGGGTCAACAGGACAGCGCCCCTCGCTGAGTGAAGACCGCCAGGAAAACCTGGATAACTTGGAGAATCTGCGGGGGGCACGTAGGTTTCTCATGTGTAATGTGTATTTCTATTACATTATAGCAATAGTCACAGTGCAGTGACAAAAATAGGACATAAAAATGTCAGTTTTCTGTTTTAGTGAATTCTTCATGCTATCATAGTAAAATAGAGTCTAATACACTGCTGGGGATGTCTAGATACTTTCTTTAGATGCCTTGGACATTTTTGGACTTAGAAGAATCCATTGTCTGAAGCTCAGAGTTTCATTTTCCTTGTAATTGTAAAGAAGTCAACCTTGAATGAAGAGCACAGTGACTGTAGTGAAAATAATTGAGAATAGAAATATAAAAAAATATACTGATAAAAAATGTGTTTGAAAATCATATTTATGAACTTTTTACTTAATCAGCAGTTCTCATTTTTATTTTGTGTGTGATTACACCCATTAGGGAGAGAGCGGCCATGCACTCCTCCTTCATTTGAAGATGCTACCACTGCATCGATTGCCACCACCCTCTCATCTAACAACTCATTACCCACAACCCCCTTCGATACGCCCGAGCACCCCCGCTACAGGAGACAGATGCTCTCCCCGAGTGTCGCCAGGTGTGTTACAGAGGCATCATTCTGTCACTACAGTTTATTGTTTCTCTCATTAGATGGTTAATTGTTTTCAACTGCATGAATGTTTTCGTGTGCACACAGGTCACAAAAAGAGATTGTTGAGGTTCACGAGGAAAAACCAGACACTATAACAGTAGAAGTTGAGCTCAGGTATCAAAAAGAACACAAGGTCATGTGTGTTGTGATATTAGTGAAGGATTATAACAATGTCTTGTTGTTTTTTTTTTTTTAGTAACATCCCAAACAGTACAGAGCTCACAAAAATGACAGAGAAGACATCACCTGGTCATTTGTCACCTGACCATCCTCTCCACGTCACCCCTACATCCAGCAGCCCCTCCCAGAGCGCCTGCATGTCTTCCACACTCCCTCCTACACGAGCTCACTCCACCCCACCCCAATCAACACATTCATCTGCCACCCTTGCCACCTCGACCATCCGTCCATCCACCAAACCCCTTCAATCTCCCAGCGGTCTGCCTGCTCCATCTTCTGTGTCAGTGTTAACACCCAATCCCTCTGCACCTCATCCCGCTTCAGCATTCACTCCCATTTGCCCAGCATCACCCCAGAGCTCCTCCCACCAGATGCCCTCAACACCACCCTCCAGCCCACAGCCACCCCCGCGCCGCCCGCCGCTAATGTCCAGTAATCATCTGTCAATATCCAGCAGCAACAACTCGCTCGATGGCGAAGTGCAGGTGTCCGACATCTACTTTGTGAGTACCAAATGAACATGTAAAAGACTTAAAGGTGTGTTATCCTCTTTTTAGTCACATCAAAGGGCAAAGACCTTACTGTTTGTTTGTCTTCGACTCTACTGAGTCTTTCACAGTGGCCCAGTCAGGACAGCGTGGTAGAGTTGTGATGGTGAGAGTGATGCAGTGTGCACATACAAGGGTGGGTTAAAAAGTTATTGTTTAGAACATTAGTCTTGCATATTCAAATGATATCAAAGTACTTTAGGTAGTTGCCAAAACCAAATACTAAAATGTGTGTCCTTTTTATGTATGCATGTAAAAATAAGAGGTTTTTTTTTACCAAAAAAGAATACTTTGTTGTGTAAAACAGGAGTGGATTATTCATTCCAGCCATAGTCATTATTTTACCCATAAAGATGAAAGCTTTTTAGGAAAATGTGATGTGACCAAACTGTATTATAATCCATGCATAACCCTAACCCTCCGGGACATTATTGTCCCCCTCTGAACTTTTGAACCTACCCTTGTGTCATATGGGAGATGCTGATGCTCTGAATGCCATGAAAAGGCTTCACACAACCTCATTTTCATGCTTATGATGAGGTTGTCTCTTGCATATTGTAGTCTTATCTGTCTATCTGGATCCCTTTCCACTGAGTAATGACATGTACACGGTCTTCTACATAGCTCTCCATACTTCTGCATTTTGTGTAACTGCAGCTCCTTTCACTTTCTTGAATAGATTTCCATTTCAACAGCATCTACCATCTTCTCTTCTTCTGTCATTAAATCTCATTGCCATTTTGTGTCTTTGTGTTCACATCTGAATGTTCGTCCATCAGTATGCAGATGGCCGGTACTGGGTGTACTCTCCAGTTCTTGGTCGTCGTAAACTAAACTCTAGCTCGAGTTACAGTGTAAGTTACTAACCAGGTATCCTCTCATTGTTGCCCTGTCTAATCTCTTTACTGTTAACAGTTCAATTGTCATTTTGAAGGCAATGTTTAATTGTAAAGTTTTCTAACTGTCAGTGAACGTTACCAGTAAAGAAACATGAATATTAGCGCAGGTAGTTTCTATTTAGTGCTCCTTGTTTTGATTCTTTGGCTTATTATAGTTTGTGCGTGATGAGCTGGTTACAGACTGCTTGGCTGAAATAATGGACATACTCTGCTTGTTGCTTCTTAAGGCTGCATTTCCTTCATGCAAAGTGTGTTTATCTAATATTCTTTAACAAGTCCTTGCATTTTTTTCTCAAGTTTGAATTGTAAAAAAAAACAAAAAAAAAAACAAAACAGAGCTTTATATGTACTAGAAATTGGAAATATTTTCTCATAACGCCTTCAAATTTTTCCTGTATTTCTATTGCTGCTGCCCTCTGTTGGCACCATTGTGACACTGCAGACTCAGGACGAGCAGAGCTGGGTGTACTCTCCTCTGCACCACAGCTCAGAGTCCAGAAGAGGCTCCGACGGGGAGAGCGAGACAGTAAGAGCACGTCTTAACCTTTACTGTTCTTTACATCATGTAACATTATATGTATTCTCATTCATTCCTCTCTGCTTCCTCAGTAACTCACTGTGGAGGCAGCAGCGGTGGCTGGAGCAAGACGCTGTGAGGCTTCTTGAAGCCATTATAAAGATTTAATGATTTACTGTGTAAAGCAGGTCACTCAGGCAGCATAAATTGTAGAGGCTCAACTCGCCAACTGTGAAACAGAGTTACTAATACTCATATGCAAACACAGTCAATTACTACAGGTCAGCTGAGAACAATGAAGATTTTATGCAAAAAAAAGATAAAAAAAATCAGGTCAATTTAAGTTACACTGAGATTTGAAACTTGAGTGTATTTTCTTACTTGGAAAGAAAAGTTGCTATAATGCAGAGGCTCAACAACGGCATAGCTCTGCACAAGCTCTGCCTATGCATTTTGGAGATAAATTTGACTAATTTGTCTTGAAAACACATCTTGATAATTATTAGCACTTTATCAGTGTAGACATGGATGGAGTCTTTAAGTTTGTCGTTGCATCATTGTTTCTATGGGCTGTATGCACGGTGTTCCCTTTGAGTCTTGTATGGATCTTAAAAAATGTTTGGCAGTGAATGGCTTTGTTTTGTATGCCTTATTAATTAATATAATAATAATAATTATGACTTTCTAAGGTGTAATAATTAAAAATGTATATTAAAGAATAAAATAGCCACAATTAACATACATAATTGCGTGAGGAAAAAGTATCTTTGTATTTGTAAATGTATGCATGACTAGAATGTTGTATGGGCCCATTTATCTTTGTGTTGTTTTTGCATGCATATTTGGTCTTTAAAAGTTTATACCCTGCCAGTTTGTAAAATTGGTTATGACAATTTAGGAAGGAGCAGGCTGCCAAATCATCATAAATGAAGAATGTGAACTATGTCAATAAACTGGACATGTTTTTTTTCTCCTTTTTTCCCACTTCATACCTGGTGATAACATCTGCAGTTCTGGTTTTTGCATGTATTTATTCTCATGTATTATGGTCATGTATAATTTCAGCCTAACTATGTATTCCCTGCCTGTTTGCAGGCAACAGTGTTTGTAGCTGATCACTGTGAAAATAAAAACTATATTGTGTAAAAAATTGTTTTTTCCTTGCTCTGTTGCAAAAGCAGAATTAA